>PVJX010002731.1:11475-122623 GCA_004027295.1 Dolichotis patagonum
CACATGTACACACACACACACATACACACACAACATACACACACACATACACACACATACACACACATACACACACATACACACACACATACACACACATACACACACACATACACATACAACATACACACACACATACACACACATACACACACATACACACACATACACACACATACACACACACATACACACACACATACACACATACACACACACATACACACACACACACGAAAGAATGGAAAAGAAAACAAAAACGAAGGTCATTGTTAAGAGCATCAGATAGGTCTTTGTGGGAACAATGGAACACAATTTAGTTCAAGAAAATTGTGAAGATTTTTGCAACAATAGGATAGAATGGTACTTAGAGCACAAAAAACACATTAAAATTAAAATTAAAATATTTTCATTTTGATCATTTATTTTTGCCCTTAATTATATAGCTATAAGGGTATCCTCCAAAGCAAATTTAAGATGTGACAAAACCCTGTGTTATTTTAGGTACCAATTTTCTGAACTAAAATAAATGAAAACAATATCGAACTCATTCTCCTTTGCAGAATAGATGGTATACATAGGTCTCAAATAACATATATTGAGGCTAATATATTTTCTCTTTCTTCTTTTTTATTTTACTTGAACAAATAGGGAAAAGTTGAAGAGATACCTGAAAGGCTCTTGCCTAGTATAAACTAGTGTACAGTTACAGCGATGGTCTAACAGGCGGAAGGCCAAAGCGGGAACGCTCGCTCTGACAGCTGCTCCCTCCTTCTTCCCCTTCGCCCAAATTGTTACTTTCTTGCTGCATATGAAGACGATTCCAATCAGTTCCGCACACATCATCAATGCCTGCCTCATGCTCCCCTTCCAAGCAGAGGTCATGTAAACCTCTGCCCCTCTGTATCTGGTCAGAAGGACAAAGGCAAACCCCTACGGGTTGTGGACTTTTTCCTCCCTGCATCCTCAAATAAATGGCCACTTTCACTCTCTTCTGTCTTCTGCTTCTCCATTGTACCAGAAAACTCTAACAATACTCATGCACAAATAATTTACATGTATTGCAAAATCTGTTAAAGTGCATATAATTTTCTCTTCCATAGTTTAATAAAATAACTAAACTTTTTTATATTCTTTTATGCCTATTTTAGTTATTTGGTGCACTCTACATAATGTCATTTTAAGTGTTATGCTATTTCACATCATTAGAAGAAGTAGCCCACCTGGCCAGATAATACAATGTAACTACTTTTCAGTACCAAAGTCCTCCCTGGTCATGGCTGGTGGTGAATGATGTCGTGAATGCTGAAGTTTCGGGGCACAAATTAACTGTGAGGACCACCAGGAGCCCCAGTGAGGACACCAGCAAAGGAAAGATAGGACTATAAAAAGCACCATAGTCTTCCCCCAACATAAATCAGACAGAAAACAGGACAAATGCTACTGTTAATTTCACCATCTTACTGTGCTCCCTCGACAAAGTATCTACAATACATATGAAACCTGGCAGGGGTAAAATATTGCCTTTTAAACTCTCTAACTCATTTTACTTTGAACTTCTGTCAACTGTGACTCCTTAGTTGAAAAGATTTTTTTCCCAAATTCAATTTCTAATCAGTGATCAAATGTACAGTTTTGAAGCAAGTAAGATGAAGGTTAAAGGGTCAGAATAAAGAAAGATGAGGAAATGTAGTTTGTGTTATGATTCTCTCTTTTCATTCTATCTTTTGAAAAATAATGATAGATATGATTTTCCCAGAGGCATTCCTAAAGAATCTGCAGCTTAATGTGCTGTAGTGAAATCTCCTGATTTCACTGAAAATTTGGCGATGTTCTTATGTGCAATTTAGAGGAAACAGTTTCCTTGACATCTGTGTGAGTAAGATAAGAGATTCTCAGTCTCCCCATTAATGTTCTTCACAATCTATTGCCTTGAATACTGATTCCCTCTGATCTATTATCCAGTACACATGTTCACATTTAGGGGAATCAAACACACACTGAAGAATTAAATAGTGAACTTTTCCAGCTGTCAATTATGATACGTAACATTACATAGGAACAAATTTTATATCTATATTACTGCTTTTGTAATGATCAATATTTGGTGTCAACTTGCCACCTGATACTTAAGAAAAAATATTTCTTAGTGCATCTTTGAGAATGTTTCCCAAAGTAACTGGCATTTGCAAATGAGACTGAGTAATAAAGATACACCATCTCCCATTGGGCATTATTCAGTTTGTCAAAGGCTTGAAAAGAATCACATGATAGAAAAAAGGCAAGTTTTCTCTTTTTCCTGGAGCTGAAGTCACACATCACCTCTCCCTAGATTACAATGACAGCTAACATAATTTCCATTCAATACAGTGAGGCATTCTGCCTATTGAAGTAAGATATAAAATTTTAGATTAAAATTTTAAAAATCCACTATTCATTGTATGATTTTTTACAGTAAAAGTAATCCATAGAATAAATTATTTAATTACAATGAAGGCTTTTCCATTGTGGTAAAAGAAAAAATCAATAAGAAATGTTAATTGCACTTTGTATACCACCCACAGTTAAAAAATTGGAATTAAAAATATACATAGTTACAATAGCAGTGTATGTTATGTCTTATCAGGAATAAGTCTTCCCAACATTGTCAGAATATTTAGGAAAGTGTATAAAGTAAGCATATGCATAAATTTATAAACTTTATATAGTTTTATGTATTTTAAAAGTATTCACTGTATTTAAAAGATACTTCCAGTCAGACTGCTTTAAACATGTCATTTCCAATTGAGAGGTGTATTTTTCTAATTTATCATGTTGAAAATAAAATGCGTATGAAGTAGATATGTTCTGAAAATAGTAAAAGTAAAATCCTCTTTTAGAAGAATTAGAGAAACAACTTCCAGAAATCCAGAATTATGAAGCTGATTTGTTAAAAAGTTTTTATTGAAATATTTCTGGAAAAATGGATGCACATTGACCATGCTTTTAGTGAACTATATCAGACATGAGTTAATATCACACTGTTTCTGTGGCATGTGAAACTCAAAGAGTACGTAAGGATCAAAATGTATAATAGATATTGTGAAATAGGAAGAAAATATTCATAAGCACCTGTCTGGTTAGCACAAGGTCCTGAGTTTGATTCCTGGTATCAAGAAAAAAAATACTGTGAAAAATACATAATTGTTTTCCATTTACCATTAGTTAAAATATTTAAGAGATATTTTATTACTGCATCAATCTTATTGATCAGGTTAAATCTTTATCTCCTCTCTTGTTCAGTTTTGATAAGTTACCTGTTTCTGGAAATGTACGTATTTTTTTCTGAATTTTTCTAATTTAATAAAATGCAGGTTTCCAAAGTAGTCTCCAATGATCATTTGCTATTTTTCATCACTATTTATATTAACTTGGGTCCTCTCTTTTAGTTAGTTTGGTTAAGGATTTATCAATCTCTTTTATCTTTTCAAAGAAAAAATTCATTCACCTTGTGTTTTACTAATTTCTCTCCCATTAATTTCAGCTCTGATCTCTATTATTTCTTTTATTCTTTTGGATTTGATTTTGGTTTACTCTTAGAGTTTTCTAGAATCTCAAGATGCATCATTAGGTTAATTATTTGACATCTGTCTTATTTTTTGACATAAGCACTCATAACTACAAACTTTCTTCTTAGAATTGCATTTGTTGAATCCCAGAGATACTGGTATATTATATTTCTATATTTATTTGATTCTAAGAATTGTTAATATTTCCTCCCTGATTTGTTTAATGACTCACTGATTTGAGCAAATTCTGCAATCTTCATGTGTTTGTAAAATTTCTCTGGGATCTGTTGCTAGTGGTTTCTCATTTCATTCAATTATAATTGAATGAAATGCAAGCTATTATTTCACTTTTTTGTGTTAAAGCTTGATTTCTGGGTTAAAATATCTATTTTGAACAACTTTCTGTGAGCTCTGAAAAGAATCTGAATATTTGTTGTAAAGATTGTGAAGTTCATTTCGCCTCTGGTATAGTTAAACTCTGATGCTTCTATTTTGAGTTTTTGTCTGGGTGATGTATTAGTAAGAGTAGGATATCAAAATCACTATGTACTGTGATTTCATTATTTATTGTGTTGTGACCAGTGTGTCCCTTTAAGTTGATAGATGTTTGTTTAATCCAGTTATGTGCATTGTTTTTTGGTGAATATTTTGGTAAAATATATATATATACCAAAAATTATATATATTTATATTTAAAGGTGTCAGGTCTTGGTGTATTGTTCCCTTTATCAATATATAGTGGCCTGCTTTTACTCATCTGACTAATTTTGTTTTGAAGTCTGATTCGTCAGATATGGGTAAAGCTACTTGTCTTATTCACTTTCCTCATCACCGAGACATGATACTTAGCAGCCCAAAACTAAGGAAATAAAGAAGGCAAGGACAAGCCTCCTCCTTTCCAGCTCATGGACCAGTGACAGCCTCCAAGCAGGCCGTGCCTTCTAACTGCAGTTCAGTTGCAGAAATCATCAATGAATGAATCCCCTGAGGAACACAGTGCTCCACAATCCATTCATCTTCCATGCACATGAGACTTCTCAGGGACACTTTAAATCAAAACCATAACACTTTCCCTGCTTGCTTTTGTATTTCAGCATGAAATATTTATGTAGCCTTTCATTTTTAGTCATTGTATATATTTAGTAATGAGAAATATATTTTGCAAGGACAAAATATTTTTTATATATGGTCAGCTAGTATGGAACTTCTAATTGTTGAAATAAGATTATTTAAATTCAGCATTATTATAGAAAGGTCTCTATTAATTCCTGTCATTTACTGTTTTCCTTAATGATTATTTTCTAATTCTCCAAAGTTTGTCTATTCTTCCTCTTGTGGGTATAAGATTCTTTTAAGTGCTTATTTCAATGATGTCTTAGTTGTTAAGAATATAGTTAGTTCCTACTTACATTGGAAGGCATAAATTTATCACTTAATTTTGAAAACTAACTTTGCTGTATGCAATATTATGAACTTGTAGATTTTTTTTTCAGGGAATAAAAAGCATCCTTCTATATCATCCTGGCCTTTAGAATTTCTGCAGAGATATCTGAAGTTATTCTTATAGACCTTCTTCCAAAACTGATGGTCTTCCTTGGCTACTTTCAATATTTTTTCCTCGTGTTATATTCTTGCTATTTTAATGATAATGAGAAATTGTGAGGTTCCTTCCTAGTCATCCTTATTAGGAGTTTTGAATGCCTGTTGTACCTGATGTCTAACATTCCCAAGATTTATGAAATGTATCATTGGTATTTTATCAAATAGACTTTTATGCCATTAGTTTGGACTTTGGTGCTGTTGATGTTGATGTTAAAGTTTCATTAGTTTGGACTTTTAACTGTTTCCCAGAGTTCCTGGAACATTTATTCATAATTTTGGGGGTTTTTTTCTTTCTTACCAGAGTATCTGGGTATAATAGTTTTTGAAATTTGTCTTCAAATTCTGCAATTTTTTTTCTTCTATTTGGTCTGGAATATTTGTGAGGCTTTTCACTGAGATTTTTAAATTTGATTGTTGTATTATTCATTTCCAGATTTCTTTGATTCTTCTTCAAAAACATCTTTTTGTTGAAGATACTTTACCTGTTCATATCATGCATTATCATTCTTAATGAGCTCAGCTACTTATATCTTCATTTAAATCATCATGGTGGATTAGAGATAGTAATATATTTATGGCTTTTTAATGAGTCACAAAAGAAGTTAAGATTTTTAAAAAGAGGTGAGTGAATATATAGTGTTATGGTGTAGATGTAAAATATCCTCCAAAATCTCCATATGTTCAGAGATGACACCTTAAAGTTTATTGCACCATAAGGACACTGATTTCATTAGGAGATTAATCTATTGATTGAATCATAACTTGGTGGCATTACTGAGTGGTAATGGAGGAGGACGGAGGACGTGGGCTCACTGGAAGGAAACATGTCATGGAGACATGACCTTAGGTAGAATGTATATTTCCTTCACTCTCTCTTCTTAGACTCTTTTAAGATTTCTTTGCTTTCTGTTTTGTTTTGTCTTTTCTTTTTTTTGGTTTTTTTTTTTTTTTTTTTTGGTACCGGGGATCTAACTCATGACCTTGCACTTGCCAGGCAGGCGCTTAAGCCACTGAGCTAAATTACCCCAGCCCCCGATTTCTTTGCTTCCATGAGCCAGCTTTCCTGGTAAGCAGTGCAAGCCACCGCGGGTGCCCCAGGGAGAGAAAAATCAGCATGTCCTGTGAGCCTGCCAGGATGTGGGCTAAGCAACATCCCCCCATCTCCCATCCTGTTAGCAAAGCAATGGTTTTGAGCACAATCTGATTTGAGAGCAACAAAGGTACATAAAGCAACTAAATGCTTGTATTGTTTGGCTGATTATGCTGACCTCGGGGCAGAGGTCTGTGCATTTCTAGGGAGGATGACACAGTATGCAATATAGCAAATATGGGGGATTCCCTTCTATCAGCTCTTTGAAAGCAGATATTGTTTTCACTGTTTTGCTTTGTTCTGATTAATTGTTTTGCTCTATACAATACTCTGTTTTGATAGGTTTTATAATGTTCAGTTTGGTTTGATTTTGCTATACCTGATTGAATGGACAACTACTGTGAAGATAACGAGATATACTATGGTCCTTATTATTGTTATCCTGGTATCCTGTTCTGAAGTTCTTTAGCAATTTCATTGCATTGTCTTGATTGGCTTTGTTCTGTCTCGTCTTGTTGTATTTTACTGTCTTTAAAATAAAAGTAAATAAAAAGGTCAAAAGTACATTCTCTTTTTTTTTAGATTGCATACTCTGTAGACATTTATTGTCCATCTGTTCAAAAATTTTTTCAATGCTGATATTTCTTTTTTCTACATGATCTTATTTTGATTTTAGGGTACTCTATTTCCCTATTATTATTGTTGATGTTTATTTGATATTTTCTGTGCAGTAGTGTTTGTTTTATAAAGTTGTGTGTGTTGATATTTGGTGCAAGTATATTAAGAACTGTTATCTCTGCCTGTTGGATTGTCACCTTAACCATTATATAGTGAGTTTATTTGCCTATTATGATAAGTTTTGGTTTGAAGTCCACATTGTGTGATAGAAGAATAGCTACGCTTGCTTGTTTTCATGGTCATATTCCAGGAAATATTTTTTGTAACCTTTGCATTTTAGTCTATAAGTTTTTAATTGTGTGTTTCTTGTATGCAGCATAATTACTTGGTTTAGTCTGCCATTTTCATATTTTGAATGGGAGTTAAGATCTTTCACTTTAAAACACTTTTTCTATCATTCTATTATTTTCCTGTTGTAGATACTTTTCTACTTCTATTCAGCTGCTCACCCTTTCTGGTGTATTCATTTTGTTAGATGATTTTGCATTGTCATCTTCACTGATTTTTTTCTAGATAATCCTTGAGAGTTTTTTGGAGTGTGGATTTGGTGGCTATAAATTTTTTAATCTAGACTTTGGCATGGAAATATTTTATTTCTTAATCAATTTTCAAACAAAACTTCACAAGGTACATTAGTTTGGGTTGGGAGTTTTGATAATGGTGATGATGGTGACGATAATGATGATATTGTCTTGAAATTCTTCACTCCATGCTCTCCTAGTCTTTCAAATGTGTGCTGAGAAACGTGCTGCCATTCTACTGGGTTTACCACTGTAAATGATTTGTTATTTTACTCTAAAAGTTTTTAAGATTTTGTCCTTGTTTTACACACCTGGAATTTTGACTATGGTGTGTTGTGGAGAAGGTCTTTTCTGATCATTAGTGTTTGGCGTTCTATACAAATCACTCATCTATTTGTTAAAGCTTTCTCTATATTTTGGAAAGATTTTTGTTATTTCTCTAAACAGGGTTTTGATGTCATTTGTGTTCATTCTGATTTTTTACTAATTCCAAAATATCTCAGATATTTCTTCCTTGCTTCATCAAGCAGCCATTAGATTCATTTTCCATGTTTTATTCTTGCTTTTAAGATATTTCTGATTACATAGTCACCTGCATGAGACTTGTTTTCCAGTTTTGACACTTTGTCCTCACACTTGTAACTTTGGATGTTCATACTCTCAATTTCACTTTCTTAAGAAAGTATTTCTTGGCTATTGATCCTATTAGTTTATTCTATTATAGATTCTTAAAGTATAGCGCATTCCTGAGACACTTTGAACTTTTGATTTCCTGTTTATTTATTAATTAATATTTATTTTCTCTACTAGATGAAAAGCTGAATACAATCATAATATCCGCTCTTAATTTTTGAAAAATTTCAGCTGCTTGCACAGAATTTCTTTATTACATATAGTTAAATGAATGGAAGAACCAATAAAAAAGAAGAAAATCATACATATATTTTTTCATACAATAGTTGGCAGCTTTTTGACTAGGAAATAAGCTACAAAAGAAAGAGCATGTCTGCACTGTAGGTAAGAGGAAAATACCTTTCACATTGTTCTTTACTTTGTGGTTTAATAGATTTGGAGTATAGTGATATTTTCTGTCCTTGGACAAAAGCCTTGGAGCAAAACCTTCCAGAGTTTAGATTGTTACCTTGTATGTTGTGTCTGACATAGAAAATACTTACAATAATTATTAATAGATTTCCATTATATTCCTGGATAGATGTAATTTTATGCACAATAATCAATATTCCTACAGTTTTGTGTAAGCTCAGAGCTAATGTCTCTAAAATAAAAGCATTAAGACACTTGACATGCCCACCTCTATCATGAGCTTGAAGGAACTTTTTGCAGTACTAAACAATTTATATAATGCTTCATATCAATATTTTAAAATGTCACCAGCTGATACTGGACTTAAACTTTTAAAAATGAACACTGTATAAAACAAGGTTTTTAAAATCCCTTTGTGGAAGGCCATAGGATATAAACAGCTAGGAAGCAAAAATAGTATGATAATTAGAAAAATCCTCTTTGTTGGTAGAGCTTTCTTTCTTTACCATTATCTTTACACTTAAATTATATGCAGTAATCTCATTCTGGTGACTTATATACCCATGTGTAGCTTTCAATGCAATTCCCTGATTTAAATATATTGCCTCAACTATAGTTGAATAGTCCCACAAATTCTAATGTATTTTTACTCTATTACTCATACGAAATAGAACATAAACAGCTACATTTCCAATATTCATAGTAATTAGACATCTATAGGATGTCTTTAAATTTAATCTGTGCCCACTTACTCCAGGACTCCTTTGTTGGAAGCCAAGTAATTTGAAGGTTTAGAAATGATACATTGTGCTAGTGACTTGCACTGTGATGCTGTATGACAGAATAGTATTTCAAAAACAAAAAGTTAAAGGTATTCAAATCTGTAATAGGAACTACTGATTAATGCATGTTTAATTTTCACAACCTATTTTAAATTGGACAAGTGAGGTTTGTTTTTATGTTTTTGTTTTACAGTGTTTTTTGTACTCTCAGCACTCTTGCATTGCAAGATGAATTCACCTTTCAGACTGCTGAATTTGAAACAATTTAAAGTCTACTGAGCAAGCCTTGTTTCCAGAAGAGCTTAGGTGTGCGTGTGTGTGTGAATGAGAAAATGGGTTTCCAGTAAAGAATTTTTGGATTTCTGCTATGTGTGAATGCAGAAATCCAGGTCAACTATGCTTTCAAATATGCACATGTAATCTTTTTGAACAGGCATTGTTATTTGAGCATCACTGATTCAGAAAACATCAATTGAATGTTTCAGCAAAGCATATCTTATTGCTTTCTCTGTTCCATCAAGCAGGAATGATTAGCTCCCTTGGTTTTTAGACTCTCAGAAATATGATACAAATTCAATGTGTAGGAATTTTCTTTAAAATATAAGAATAGTCAAAAAGTCCATCTCTCCAGAAAATATTTAGTTCAGTAGGAGGATTTGTAAATATAAATCAAGCTATGCTTGCAAGGCTGCTCCAGGTGACATTCCGGTTGCTTAGAAAAGTATTCTGCGTAGCATTGATTTCCAATAACCTATAAAATCTGTGATACCTTCTGTCAGGCTCAAAGTGAGGGTATCAAAACTTGGTTGGCCTTCCTTCATCTCACGTCTTTTATTATGGGTGAAAAGGCACATTTCCTCAAAGAAGGAAATGAGCCAAATTCATGTAAAGTCATAAAAATAAAATTTACTATTTCCAGAGGATTGGTAATTTTGTGTGACCTAAAAATGAAAATACAAGTAACATCCAGATGTCCTCATTCATTTGATAGTAACACATGGCTAGTTTTGATGCAACTGGGTCATTGCACTTAAGAGTTACACTTTCTAAACTGGAGACAGCATGTAGATAGATATAGATAGATTCTGTGGTATTTTTTTCTTTCTTAAATTTCTAGTCTACACCCATACATTAAAAACTAAAATTTTCAAAGCTTTAAAAATTGACAGGACCCTAATACACTGAATGCAACTTGAAGAAAACATTTCTCTTAATGCAGCCTTTGCCCAGGTAGTAGTGATGAATCGATAACATCCAAATTTAAAAGCTTTCTAGACAATATGTAAGACCTACATTTTATCTTTCTTCTAAACTTGAGGTGTTATTTAATAATCCCTTTACTGGCTCAAAAATGATCCATCCAAATGAGATCAAAGGAATTTTTTTCTCCCTTATACTTTTTATTTTTCTTTCAGCTATTTATTTTCCTTTACAAAACGTCTTATCTTTCATCAGTGACAGTAATCTGTCTGCTCTCCTTGAACAGCATGTTGGCAATGAAGGTATGACATACGGACGGACAGACTCTAATGACTCTTTGTTGAAGCCTTGAATTTAACTCATTGTGTTTCATAGGTCATGATGTTTTTGACGCAAGAGAATGAAAATAGTCTAGCTTTAAATAGACTTACAGAAATGTGTTCACCAAAATGTCCTCTTAATCCTCATCTAGATCTTATTGTTATCATCCGACTCTAGGTTCTTCTCTCATCCTGGGAAAAACTAGAAGGCAGCATGAAAAGAAGACTGAGGGAAGTATTTATTGAGCAAAAACAGAGTGAAAATAATATAGAGTGAAAGCAGAAAGCTCCTGTGTTGAGCCAAGGAAGCACCTGAACAGTTAACACAGGGATGCTTTGTCCAGGAATTTTGTACACAAAAATGACACCATGTTAGCCAAACTGAGGTAGATCTATGGGGCGATAAGCAGGAAATTTTGATTTTTAAGTAAGCCTATCAGAACGTGGGATATATAGTAAGCACACTTTTGTAAGTTTGACTAATTGTAACTTTCCTAAAATTAGCAGAACAAAAGTATTCTTCAGAGGAGTCTGAATTGAGTCTTAGTGGTACTGGTTATCTGTGACCTTATTTTATCTTAATTCTAGGCAAGAAAATCCCACCAATCTGATGAGACTTTTGTTTGTTGCCTCTAGAATCCTAGCTTTCACTCTCACTTTGGTCACTGAGCCTTGGACTCCCACTTTTACTCAGCTCTTACACTGCTGCCTCCCCTGTCTGCAGAGCTCCCTTTGCCAGAACTTTCCCCTTGCCCTCTTCTCCAGGGCCAGTGATACTCTGCAAAACCTTCTCAGTTTCCAACAGGGCCCAGCTCCTCCTCAGAAAGTTTTAACATCCATCATATTTTACTGGAATGGGTTGTTCACATGACTGTTGTGTGCCTCTTCTCTGAATATTAGAAAATAAAACCTAAGCCCAAATATACCTGAACAGAGAGCTTATGGTTCATTCTTCACAGTTACTTTGCTACCGCCCTGTGTGACTTAATATTCTGGCCTCAGCCCTGAAATTCAAACTAATTTTCATAGATTCCAACTTGAAATCTTGCATGCACTCAAATGGTCAGGTTTACAGCAGAACAAATGTCCAAACCCAAACCTGCTTTTGTATCTACCATTTCTATTTCAGTGAAGGGAACTGACTCTTTCACAAAGCACCTTCTTGAACTGTATTATCCTTCTCTTTTTCTTTGTTTGTTCAAACTCAAGCCATTTTCATGTTTTGTCAAGTCTCTTTCAAAAATCTAGTGTTTTTTTTTCCCAATTTCTAGTACTATGATTAAGTGTATCTCAGAACTCTTGGCATTGTCTCCTAATTGGTACTTCTGCTTCAATTTAGACTTCTGTTTACAATACATTAAATGTGCAGAAACCAGGATAGCTATTATAAAATGTAAAATATGTGATCACTTCTTTTTTAATGGAAATTTTACACTGTCTTTACATTGACCATAAAATGAAGTTCATGGTCCTTAATCTGGGCCCTTGCAATCTCAGTGGGTGTATGCTGCTGTAATCCTCATAACCTGTTATTCCAGCCCTGCTAACCACCCTTCTGTTCCTTGAATGCTCTAGATTTTATGCTGGTGTGAGAATCTTTGCTTTTCTTTCAGATCCTCTCTTGAGCTCACTTTCCATAATTCACATACATAGAGAATCTCCCGTTCATACCATGTCTCTCTCCATCACAGTACTGCTATTTTCCCTTCCTCTCATTCATTTATCTAACATTGTCTTATTTGGACACACATTTAGTTACTGTTTTTCTGTATTTCTGGAAATGAAATCTCCAGTAGAGCAGAGTGTTTATTGCTCATTGTGAACATCACCATGCCTACTACAGCGCCTAGTGCATCTAGTGTCATTGCTGACCCAAGGGAGACCCTCTCAGCAAACATGCCACCTTCCACAAAGGACAGGAAACCAGCAAGTGACTATGTTGCCTGCAGCAAACAGAATGGATGGCCATATGGAAAGTTGAGGACAGGTTATACACTTTCCCCTGCACCAGAAAGTCCAGTAATGTCTACATACCTGCACTGACCATTCTGAGAACTTTGACCCCAAGTATCTGACCCATATTCCTTGGAATTATAAGCCCATCCACAAACCCCATAGAAAGCTTAACTTCTTCTCTGGCCAGATGCTGAAATAATTCCCAATCTAATCCCATTTGTATCCAGACAGAATAAATAGAATAAATCCAGTCTTTTGCTCACATAAAGCCTGTTTTCTGGGTGGTTTTTCATGTGCTGTTGATAACATATAGTAAGTATTTCAAAAACCAATTTGTTGAACACACAATGAATAAACAGATTCCTTACTGATAGTTCCAAGAGTAGCACCACACATCAGGGTAATTCATTAATTTCCAAATTCACAAATCCAATTTGAATTAATTCACTGTGACTTATGACGTAATTATCAGTTAGCTCAACAGCGGATATTTTTTATGCACTTACTGATGCTTAAAAACACAAATGGGTTTGTATTCTCCAAACCCCCTTGCATTAAAACAACAAAAAAAATTTAACTGCTACATTTGTATATAGATTCTATGAAACAATGCTAAAATTGCAATCCAAACTCTCCTTAAAAGCTAAAACTTCAAGTATTTGATTTAATATTCATTTGATTCAATGTCCATTTTTCTTTACTGTTGGCATTTTTATTCTGTGGAACATCTTTGTTACCGTGCATGTGTTTTTTATGCCTGGAAGCAGGCATGGAGTCTCCACTAGTGGCAAGAGGAGATAAACTGCACCGCAACTAGGTGACTGGATATGGCCACAACAACCAGAAGTAAAGTGAAGTTACACAAACATTGTTTTGGACCTTTATCTCTGCCAGACAAAGCACAATACATTTGACTGTCTGAAAACTAGTATTATGGAAAAGAATATGCAAACTTGTTCTTGCTTTGATTTAAATATTATCAAACAGATTTCCTAGCCTAAAAGTTACCAATAAATTCCACTAGCCAAAAACATTACTGCCATAGAAGGTGAATACCTTACTTTTGTTTAAGGCAAGAAGTCCACAGATTTAGCATCCGTAAGTAAATGTTGGTAGGTTCTTAAATGCATACTGAGAAAAAGTCATTTGTACTTCAATAACAAATGTGCTTTAAAATTTATAAATACCTGCTAAATATTCAGTATAGAGACTCAAAAAAATTTATTCATAACCATTATTTTATTAACAATACTGTTTCTAGAGAGTTTATGAATTCCTCTTATAAATTCCTCAAAAAAATTATATGACTTAATATTAACAATACTCTAAATCTCTGAGGTAAGCAAAACAGGAATTACTAGACTATTTAAAAAAGAGTAGAAGAAATCTAGTGATCAAGAAAATACTTTGGAGAATCAACAAGTGAATCTTGTGGTAAAGGTCTTAGCATTTGCATGAATGGAGAGCCTCAAAAATAACAAAACTAAACAGAATAGATCATAATATTCTTACTAAACTATATTCTTTTTGATAAGATGGATCTATTCTCTCTGTCTCCAAATATTGTTAAGAAGATATTCCATAGCCTGGTCATAATATAATGTATATAGCTTAATTTGAAAGAAAATATTTAAAATTAAAACAGTCAGATACCACCACATGTCTGTTAGACCCAAATCCCAAAAGTATGACAGAAAATGTTGAGGACCAACTGAGACAAACACACATACTCATTGTTATTGGTAGTGTAAGATGGCATGACAGTTTTGGAACACAGCTTTCAGGTTTGCCACTAAAAGTACTTTTGCCATAAATCCCAGAAAAAATAACTGGGTATTTTCTGAGATGAATTGAAAATATAATCCACCTCAAAACTTTCACATGGATGTTGATAGTAATGGTTATCAAAATGTAAATGATTAAACATGTTTCAGTTGGAAAATAGGTAAATAAACTATAGCACATTTAGGCAATTTAATATTATTCAGTTCTATCAAAATACAAATATATAGAGAAAAACTTAAAATGTAAATTATTAACAAAAAATGTAAATTATTAATTGAAATAAATATATCTGAAAAGGCTATATACTCTCTAATTCCAGTATGACATTATGGAAAAGATAAACCAAAGGAAATAATAAAAACATTAGTTCTCCTGGTTTAGGGAATGGGTGGTAATGCCGAGTACACAGAATTTTAGGATAACAAAACTCTTCTGCATGGTAGTAGATATATATGTTATTTGCATTGGTCAAGATTCTTAGGATATAGCATCAAAGTGAACCCTGTTATAAACCATTGAGTTTTGATGATAATGTGATTATTTTTTAATTAATTGCAACCATTGTACCACTGACTGTCCATTACGGATGATGGGGGAAGTAGCGTATGTGTGGAAGTTTGGTATTTTTCTTTATTTTTACTGTGAATCTAAAACTCTCTAAAAGTAAAAATCAATGGAAATTTGAGTGTGGGTTCTAATTTGAGAAATATGCTAGAATATTCCAGAAAAGATAACCCTTACATAATACACTACACACACACACACACACACACACACAAATCTCACATTTAGGAGAGATAAGCAGCTTTCAAATCAATTTACTAAACTGTAAAGATTGTCAATGAAAGGATAGGTAAATAGTCACATAATATAAAATATTATTTTAAAGTTTCTTGAGTTTTAAGTGAATCTCAGCAAAAATGTGAATTTTTATAGGACAAACAGGATTCAGATTCCAAGTTTCACTTGATTCGTACATGCCTGTTCCTCTTTCGGCATTGTGTATTCTTAAAAAATATGTCTCCTGTCATTTATTGTTGTGCTTTATATTTGATGATTGTTCTTAATTTTACTTATACTTCTGAGATAGAAACCATTAAATATTATCATTGGATTTTGATTCTAGTATTTAAAAAGTTTCATTCATGTAAATATTTACCATATTCTTTTAAATACAATAGAACAGTGGTAAATATTAATTTCAATAAGTGTCCTCTTCTAAGATTTGCCAGCTCCCAATCTCTAATTATAACTATTGACTAAATTTTTCTTTTGTTTTTAATTCTGCTTTAAGAAAAAAATCATAGATTTTTATCATGACTTTTTAGCTTGTTCATAGGAGATATAGTTGTTTAAACTGACAGACAAAAATTTGTCTTTCAGAAAACATTGATTGTAACATTTGTCAAACATTTGATTGTAGTCATTTTATTGGAATTTTCATACATTCAGCAAGACACAAAGAGAGGACTAAGACTTCCTATAGAAAAACTTGAGGTAAAAGTATTTCATAAGGAAATTCTATAAAATCAATTTACATCTTTAGAACAAAAGAATAAATGTTTATATAAAGAACATATGTTTAATGTTTAAAACTCATTAATCTCATATAATACATTATATAATCAGGTCAAGAAGGAATTTCATATGTTCCCTGGAGTCTACTGATTTTCCTATGATATTTAAATGAATGGGTGGTGTGTTACAGTCATAAATAACATCAAAGCATACTATTCATGCGCTGGGATTAAAGTTCTTCTGTTGCTGTGAAGTTAATCATCTTCACAATTAAACAATCAAATAACGAACTTTGAGTATTTTTTAAGAGGGATAAGAAAAACCCATAAAACTTCTTGATTCACACTAACAAAAAAAAGTATGCAAAGAAAGAAAGGAAATTTAAACTATACACCCCTGAGGAACAATTTCTATACCATAGACATTTAAGGACTTCTGTGAAAATGAAAAAGTTATTGTGAGTGACAGACAGATTTTTCCTGAGGGTAAAATTGTTTAAGTAAGATAAAATAAAATACAGGTAAAAATAATTTGGATAAGGAGTTCTTCTCTTTTTCAATTATCAACTATCATAGAATGTAAACTGCTGTTTTTTGTTAGAAGGAAATGGTGGCTAAAAACGAAAATACATTCTATGTAATTTCCTCATCGTATAGGTGATAAAGGGAAAAAAGCATGAAGTTCAGAGATCATTTTCCATACATGTCTCATCCATTCATCTCAGAAGAAATCTCTCAAAGTAAGTCTCCAAGAGACACTGAATTAAGAGGAGTATTGAATATTATGATATTCTAATGAAATTCTAGAGAGCTGAAAAAACACTAATTTGAATTTTAACATTAAAATTCAATTCAATTTTAATATTAAAATTTTTTAATATTAAAATTCAAATACCGTAAACAGCATCTTTTTTTCTATGTATCTCAGCATTATCTTATTTTGAAGAAAAAAATTTTCTATTTTAAAACTATTTCAAATTTGAAAACTGGGTGTGGTGACACATGCCTGTAATCTCAGCACTTGGGAGACTGAGGCAGAAGGATCCTTGCAAATTGAAGACCAGCCTGGGCTACAAAATGGGCTCAAGGCCAGCCTGAACTGCATAGGGCTACTGACTGAAAAAGATGAAAACCATAGTTGAAGATTAGACTGGCTTCCCTAGACAATTATTTTTTAAAAGTAATCATCAGCCTGTTGGAAGCATGCATTAATTTTTCTCTGCAACTTAATATCCGTCATGCTTACTGACGGGCTTTTCCCATGTGCTAGTCAACATGGCACTGCACAGTGCCTCCTTTTAGCACTGACTTCTGGGTTCTGGCAAAACCTGGATGTTGAATCTCCTGCTTTTCTCGTGCAGCCAATGCTCCTCCATTCAGCTGTGAGTACACTGCTGTGCTGCCCCTTTAACCCCCCCCCACCCCGGTCATTTAGTTATAAAATTGGTAATTTTCTTTGTTCCCTTCAGAGGGTGCTTTCTGCAGCCCTCCCATGCCTCCAATAAAGGCCTCCTTTCTTTCTCTGGTCTCTCCTTTATCTCTCTCTTATCTGGTGGGGGACCAAACAGAGGGTGCCATGACTCAAGTGTGACTCCAAGGCCCCGGTGGTGTCCTTGAATCCTGGCCTGCTCATGCTCTGTGTCCTTCCTTGTTGCACTTGAAACATGGTCCTGGAGGGGCTCGGATCCTGGGCCTGTTGACAGCTTGTGACTTGCGTTGAGCCCCAAGTGCCATAGCCAAATACCCTGGAGTCTACCTTGGAGTTTCTGTTGTTGAAGACATGAAACGCCACATCTAACAGTTCATTATAAGGCATTTGAGGCCTGAGGGCAGACCACTGGAATCTAGTTGGATTATCTGAGGCTGCCTGAGAGATAAAGTGGGAATTAAGGAGAAAGACACTCAGGCAATGCAGGTCTCACATCTGTAAATTTAATAAAAGTCTCTGTCAGATGAGACATAAACTCTGCAGGGTTCTATCTTTTCTTGGTCTAGCTAATTTCCTTTATCTCTTGATTCCTAACTTTGACACTAGCTCTACATTTATACTGAGCCTCTAAGGATTCATGAACAGCCCCTAGTTCCAACAAGGCCTATGTGCACTTTCTCCCAGCTCAGGGGGTTGAGGGGCTCCAGTACGCAACTGTGTTGAGGTTCCACAGGTGACTCCTACCCACTTCCCTCACTGTCATAGTGAGCCCCTTCCATGGTTGATGACACCTGGTTCATAGATGTGAGTTTCACAAATACAAGAAATCAAAAGACAGACGGATATGCTATAGTCAACAGATCACAAATCGTAGAGGCTAGCTCATTACCACCTGGGACCTCACCATGGAAGGAAGAACTCATAGCACTCACAAAGGTCTTTACATTAGCACAAGATAAAAACATAAACATGTATACTGACTGAAAGTATGCATTCAGTATTTTATTCTCTTATGCTGTAATCTGTCAGGAGAGGGGTTTCATTAGTGTGCAGGACACTCCTTTCATTCATGGGACAACTTAAAATGGATTCTGAACTAAGCATGATGATCATAAATTTGCTACCATCACCTGGACAGGCAAGTACACCTGGACTCAGATGTTATGTGTCTCCATCAGGGATCCACAAACCTTCCCAGAACTCCCACAAGGCAAACATGGGGACTTTAATTATACCAGGTACCTATATGAAAACTACATGTTCTTAACTCCACATAAAAAATTACTCCCCAACATGAAGTTGATACCACTGAAGTTCTGTCCTTTGTCCTTGCCCTCTTACCACACTCCAGTTTCCCTACCCATACCACAGCTCCTCAACAACACATACCAGTTCCTATGATCCTTCCTACAGGGGTCCAAAGCCACTGACCCTCCTGAATGCTGGCCTTTTCTGTTCCTACAGGATTCATATATAGCATATCCAGTCATCTGGCCCTTCACACATACGTGCAAGCACAAATTGTCAGGCCTCTAACTTTAGCACCAGGACAAGTACTGCCCCAAATCTCTCCTGTATCCTTCACTCAGACCAAACTGGTGCAACAGCTGTGGTGGGCATCTTGAGCCATGCACCCATGTTGAGACAACAACCATCACCAGCCTTATGTTCCCTCCTTACAGACAAATTCTTCTCTGTGGGCTTAGAGCATTCACCCGTGTCACTCCAACATGGCAGGGCATCTGCATGTTGGCAGTAATGGCCCCCAGAGTGACATGGCTGACAAAATTTGAAGTAATGCAAAGACTACAGATTAACTCTCACACAGTGTTCCACAGGTCATCTAGGGCCACAGCACCAATCCTCAGAGGACTGGAATCTTCTCAGCTATTGGCATGGAGGCTATGAGACTTGGAATGGATGCTTATTTATATACTTGGTTGTCTTATGATTTAAAAATCTCTATTTGTGAAGTATCAGAAACTATGGACTCAGTTCAAGACCAGTTTACCTCTCTAGAAGCAGTTGCCCTCAAAAACTGTTGTGCCCGCAACGTAGTGATGGTGGAGAGAGGTGTACTAGTGCTGTGTTGGGGGAAGAATGTTGTTTCTTCGCACATCAGTCAGGTATAGTCAAGAGCCAAATTCACAAGCTCCAAGAATTGGCGGCAAACATAGAAAAAGACTGAAGGGCTACAATACAACCCCATGGTCCTCCTGGTGGTCCTCCCTTGATCCATGGGTACCTATAGTAGAACCCATCATAGGTCCTCAAACCACATTTTTTCCTGCTTCTAGCAGCCTGTTTTTAAGCTCCTCTCAAGGTTTATCCATTCCAGGACACAAGCTTTCACTGCTAGAGAACTTCTAGTCATGATGTAACCCCCCAGGAGCAGCCTCCACTTGGGAGCTATTCATCATTCCATGTCACATGATAGTCCCTACTGCAGTGCACCTGTTCAGTGGGAAGAAGCTAGGGAGACACACATCATCTCTTAACCACCAAAAGACAGGAATGACAGCTTTTTCCCATATGCCAGTCAACATGGCGCTGGACAGTGTCTCCCTTCACCACTGACTTCACCTTCTTCTCACAAAACCCAAAAGTTGAACCTCCCACTTTTTTGAGTGCGTGGTAATGCTCACCCAATCAGCTGTCAATAAGTCCTTCTTCCAGCCCCTTTAACTCCACCCCTGTCTATTCCAAAGCAAGTTTCTCATTGTTCCCTTCAAGGCATGCTTGTGTCTCTTTGGCAGCCCTCCCATGCCTGCAATAAAGGCTTCCTTTCTTTCTCTGTTCTCTCTCCTTTGTCTCTCTCTACTCTGATGGAAGACCAAACATTTACCAGAAGATGCAATAAATATGACCTCTTGTCAAATCAATTTATAGGTGGAGAATCTGAAGTTGAGAAAAATTCAGTATGTATACATGAAAACATTAACTCTCCCTGTGTTCCATATTCTCACCCTTTAAAGAATATTTGCTTAAAAATTTTTCAGCATAGTGTAGCAGTAACAGTCACATATATATTGTACTCTGAACACTGTTATTTGTTGTGAAGTATTCTTGATCAGATTTATTTTCAATGGACTGAGCCCCAAAATCCCTGATATCTGTCAGAAGGTTACCAGTTTCACATAGGACCACGTTCAGTTCAACATCTCCTTGCTTTCAGCTATTTTTTGATGTTTATTTAGCTTCCTAGAACCAGGCATTCCCTAGTGGAGTGGCAGCCAAAAGAGAAGTAGGTATCTAAGGGACTGTCAGGAAACATATTACTGTTCACAGGGTAAAGTAACCAAGAAAAGACTAGATAGAAAGTTGCTTACAAAAGTGACTCTACTGAGTAAGGCAAACATATACTCACCCCTCCTGTAAAATTTCAACATCTGGTGTGGAAAATCTGTCAGGACTTCAAAAAAGATCTGTAACAATTATCTCAAAGACCTTCATTTGTGGTGTGGAGCACTCCACTATAATGTATAATTATTTCGTACCTATTTATTAGGGTGAAGTAAGCCTGGGTATTCTCCAGAATAGACTATACGGACAGAATCTAGAGCCAAATTACAGTATGAGACAAATTTAACTTTATCTAGGATAGAGTTTGAGGGAAGTTTGAAAATAATAAGCATGATCAAGGACAGGATAAAGAAAAAATGATTGAAACTCTACCAAAGAACAAGAGCCTGTCTAGATGACTGGTTAGATATGCGAAAGACAGCAGAAAAATGAGGCAGCCTGGTGCTGAAGTTTCTAGTGTGCTTGATGATATGTGCAGAGATAGTTCTATTGGCAGATGGGAAGTCAGCTGAAAAATGAGCTTAAAAAGGAACATGATGAATTATGTTTGGGATATGCTTCACTGGACAGTACAATTGAAATTCTAAAGGTATAGCACAATGCTATCTTCGTGATACAATAGACTTAAAAAACATAATGATATATCTTTATTTGATTCATCAATCCCCTTAAATATTAGTCTTAACAAATTGTAAATCAAATTGTGTTTGACATTTCCTTATGGATAGGTAAATTCTTCATACTTTACTAATTCAGTATTCTTTTGGTCAGTCCAGGTTTTGTAAGTGTACATCTTTCTTGGATCCAAAAATATACCCCCTTAAAATTCCAAGCTTTGTTGTGAACTATTCCTCGTGGAAACAAAATAAATATAATTCCTCTTTCACAAAATGACCCTTCAAGTATTTGAAGGCACTTTTCATGTCTCATTGAGACTTTTATTCTATGGGTCAAGCATCATTTGATGAGCTTTCTATGTGTTTTCCTTTAAAGTGAGGTTCATGGGACTAAACTCAGAAAAAAAAGCGAGGAAGGGCTAAATTTAAAGACTAACACTAAGATTGATCATTATGAAGATTTCTAAAACTATGGCAGAGAGAGAGAATTCAAAATGATACACACCAAAAAGCAGAAAAGAAGACTGGATATTAAACTTTAGTAACTGACACAGAAGAAACAGAAAGAAAAGAAAAGGTAGTTTATGAAAAACAGATTTTATGGACACAAAGAAAGCCAGTGCAGGACAGCCATGAAAATTAAAGACTTTTCATAATGACTGAAGTAATGAAATTGTGTTATATATCTATTTGCTCTCAAGTTCCTTCACAGTTATTAATCAGCTTACAGGTTTTATACAAGTTACAGTTAAGATTTCATAACTTTAAATTGTTACAATATGGAAAACTAGGACAATACAAGAAATAAAAAAAAGTTCCTGATAAAATAATCTTATTTTTACTTCGTCTTAAATTAAAGGGTGTGTCTTCAAGTAAATTTTCTCTGACAATCCTGAAAGCATTTATTATTCCTTATTAGTGCTCTCAGAATACCTTCACAATGATCTCTGTAATGTTTAAGATCTAAAATATTTTCCTCAAAATTTCATTTGTGTGGAAAGTGATTAGAACACGTGTATATGATACTCACTAGTGAATAATTTCATCGATGTGTTCATAGTTGACTGTGCTGTTCAGAAATGGAGACTGTCAGGAGAAGCAGGTCACAGTGTTGACTGGAAAGAGTGGGGTCCTAATTTTTAGCTTTTTTCTTTCTCCTATATGCTTCCTAAATGTAACACCATGAGCAGCTCTGCTCTGCCAGGAGCGTCTGTCCCCTCATTTCTGCATTGGAGTCAGCCATGTTTGAAATGAACCAACTGCAAATGAGAAACAAAGTAAATGTTGCCTCCTTTAAACTGAAGGAATCAGATGTTTCATCGTCATGGGAAACTTGACTGAACATAATCTGTTACAGCATTCTGTGTCATCATTTACAGATTACAAAATATTTAGTTACAGAAACTAGTTCTTAATCATCTGTGTGTTATCAAAACTGACCAAATGTTGCCCAGATACCTGAAGGCCAATAAGCATATGTTGAATCAAAAAAAAAGAAGAAAAGAAAAGAAAAGAAAAGAAAAGAAAACAAGACATGTAAGAGGAATTTTATTCAAAATTCATACCCTGTCAAATTTTGCTCAGCATCATTTCCTGTTTCTTTGAGAACTTCCCATATTTCCCATGTGATTTAGCTCTCAACTTCCAGAACCTAAAACCCCTGTGGATAATTGTTTTGGAGCTCTCTGGTATACTTTACTCATGCTGGCAACACAGAAGTGCTGAGGCTTACTCACACCCTGCACACTCATGAGTACTAAATTATTTTGTGAGTGCGAGAGATGTGAAGAATGGTCTCTGAATGGAACATCTACACAACTTTTCTGTGGGGGATCAGGACAGTGCAACTCTATCAGGTTTTACGTGAAGACACTTTCAAACTTCAATTCTATGTCTTTCTATTTTTCTAATTCATCAACATATTTGTACTCTGAGTAGTGTACATTCTTGAAAAAGCTCTTATATACTACCCTGATTCCTAGATAGTCTCCATTACAAATCACTACTTGAGACACGGTCTTGCTAAGTTGCTAAATGTTCCCAAGCTCGGCTTCAGCTTATGATCACCACGCTTCAGTTTTTCAGAGTGCTGGAGTTACAGGCCTGTGCCACCATATCTGGCTCTGGAACTTCTTATTCTAGAAGATAATAAGTCAGACCAATTAGGAAAGATGCATATAATGAATGTACCATTATGTAATCTTTATATCAGATTAGCTGAAGTTAGAACTTCTTACCAAATCTTAGAGAAAGACACTCACTTTAAACAAAAAAGGATTTTTTTTATTTTCAGGAATATATCCTGTCATTGCTTGAGCAGTCAGAAGAATTTGAAGAGTTCATAATGAAAAATAAAGCTCAGTTATATATGTATAGATCTGAGTACAAATATGAAGCTCAAAATGACCATAGATCTGAATATCTGAATAAGATACAAGTAGATACAGATATGTGCTGTAAAACATGCTAAGAATGACCAGGATGTCTTAAGATTAGAGTAGTTGAACAGTTGCTAAATCCTGCATTGGGCAACAAGTTTCCTTGACTTATTTATGTGTTAATTTTAACCAAAATTATAATGAATATTTATTTTATAGATTACTTTTATTTTATAAACACAATTTTTTAATTATATCTTTAAAGACATTTCTATGTATGTGTATATTTATAATTTTTTTCTTTCCATTGCTTATTATTCTTTTACCTTTTTATTTTTGCTATTCATTTATCTTTCATTTAACTGATCTTCCTCAAAAATGGGATGACTGGCACCCTTTCTTTCTGATTTACACTAATTTATGACCTCTAAGATTCTTCTTTGCAAAGAATAACCTAGGTTTTGTGTCTGAAAAGAAAAAGGTATTGGACTCAACTGAATAATAAACAGAATGATGGTTCTAGTTCACATAAATATAGTTGGCCAGTCTGTTCAATTTAAATCTCATATGTATCTCACATTCAAGGAGATATTGCAGCTTTAAATCTGTATCTTGACTTAATTTCTAGCCTCTATTGGGTGATTGCTCTTATATTTCAACAGTCTTACAGTTTAGTTACCACTTGATCCATATGCTTTTTGATTTTCAATATTGTATTATCAATATGCTCTCATATTCTCTTTTTGCTATTATTTATGCCTCTTATAAGATATTTAGAATTTCATAAGTTTTATTGAGGTCTTACGACAGAAGAAAGTTCAACAAATATGTTCAATCTACTATGAGTAACTTAAAATTTCCCTTTGGTTTTATTGTTATTATTAAAAATATAGGAAGACTTTTTATTTTGAGGTTACTCAATGTTGTTTACTTTCATTGTTTGGATCTTTTTATTCTGTATCTCCATTCTTAAGCTTATTTAGACAAGGTTCTTCTATTATTTAACTTCTACTATATAGTTCTAGTACCTATTCGTGACTTGGTGATTACATATACATATACTACATATACATCTGCATAATATATGTATATGTGCATATACATATACTTTTATTAATGAATGTTTATAATGCACAACGATTGCATTCATCCTGAGGAGTTGAGAAGTTAGTATATGTAGGTAACATTAATTCTTTTTGTCTCTCTTTTTCCTTTTCTTCTTTCTCCCCTCATCTCTTGGCATCTTTCCATTTGCAAAATATCTACCTCATTTATCTTACTATTTACCTTCTATTTTGCTATTTAATTTATTTATGTTTTAGTTTTCTCATATAAGAAAAAATGTGTAATAGTTAAGTTTGTGTGTCTGATTCACTTTACTTATAATTACAATCTCAAAGTTTATTTGTATTGAATATATTAAATCTATATCTTTTATGCAAAAGCCCACTGCTTATCAATAACATGAACAGCAAAAACACTGATTTCTGTTTACAGCGATATAACATATAATTCACAGTCATCTTTTAAAAAATATTTATGTTTATACATTTTTAAACTAATACTATTTTTTGCAGCAGATGACATCCTACCTGTTTTTTAGTCCCATTGCTAATATAATCTAATTTATCTAGGACTAGCCAATTATGTCAGAAATTGAAACTTTTTTTCTGAGTAAATGTTGTATTGGGAAACCTGTAACTTTTCACCATGGTAAGCTATTCCAAATGTACTGTAAACAGTACAGTACTGACAGATTTAATTTTTCATGCCAAAACTATTTTATTCCCAAATGTGATAAATCATTCCAGTGAAAATTAGCCATGAGTTATTGCTTTATTTTGTGTATAATTGTCAATATTATTATAATTCTACCTAATTAGTTACAATTTTTTACTCATGATAAAACTATTACAAACATGCATGTAGAGTTCAACATATCTCTTTATCAATGACAGACAATGGTATATTTTATAAAATATTGAGTTCTTACATGTTATTATAAAATGTATGGTATATGATAAAAATACATATCAAGAATTCACTAAGATAAAAATAGAATAGTATCTTAATGTTACATGTCATTCTAAAAATATATATGTTATAGTTTGTGTCTCTTATCTACTTTTGTTTTGTTTTGTTTTGTTTTGTTTTGTGCCAGGGATCGAACTCACGACCTCGTGTTTGTCAAGCAGGCACTTACGCCACTTATAGTTTGTGTCTCAGTGTCACCAAATTCTCATGCAGTCATGGGGGCAGGGCTCTGGAGCTAGTGACTGATTCATGATCTAATGCTGGGATTATGAGTGTGAGTGCTACTCTCATCCTAGGGCAGGTAGCCTGCATGCAATGTAAGAGGCAGAAGGAGGCTTGATCTCCTCTCCTCACTTGATGCTTTTCGTGTCTTCCACCACCAGTAATGGTTGCCCCTTTGCCATACCTTTCTTAGAGTCATCTGATTATTGACTGAAACCTCTGCAAATTGTGAGCTAAATAAACCTTTCCTCTTTTAACCTTGGGTGTTGGGTATTTTGTCTTAGAAAAAAGAAAAGTAACTAGATGTTACCAGATGTGGAATATTGTTACTTTTTTTCTTCCAAAAATAAGACAAAGGCTAATTTTAATGGTAAAAGAATAAGTGTTTAATGAGGAAAAAACTAATGTGTGATTTCCTTTTTACTAACAAATATGGAAAAAGTTTAAAATCCATACCAGTACAGTATGTATGTAAGGAAAGACAGTGATGGTATATTAAATGTCAGAATTTGAAAGCTTTCTGTTTGTAATTAATTGTGTGAAGCATAATTTTTTCATCTAAAAATTGATTAATAAATTAAGACAAGTGCTTAAGGGTTATAATGTCTGACATAAGTAAACTCTCATGAAATATTTTGTGATCCATTTCATTAAGATATAACTTATGAATCTGCGCATTGTATTTTTCTATAAAGTGGAGTAACGGGCACGTTTTCAGAGAATAATGATCGCATAAAGACAAAATTTATATTATGAAATATACAGAAATTTATACTAACTCAGGATCTTGAATTTAGTTGAAATCATGTAAAGGAAGTGTTTGGGTTGTGTTGATAATTACTTTGATGGTGGTCATAGAAAAAAAGATACTTTATTTTTAAATGGAATATTGATTTGACTAGAGAAACTCTTACTTTGTCTCCTCCAAAAACTGCCAACAACTTCAGGTTAAAATTCAAACATTTTAATGTAGTAATAATGGCCTTTTACTATCTGTCCTGATCCTTACTCTGTAATGAACCCACAAACTCCTTGTCAGGTCAAATGATTTACCTGGCTTCACAGAGTCCTTTATCTTTTTGCTTTCCTTTTAATAGCTGTTTTGAGGTATAAATGACATAAAAAAACTCAATACATTTATAATATATACTTTGATGTTTTAAACCAGTGCATATATTTATGAAACCACCAACAAAATCAAGATCAAGGTCACAGATATCAGATATCACTTTGAGATTCCAGTGGTGGCTCTCTACTTAGTTTCTGGAGGGAATAACTTACTCTTTTTGTAACAGCGACTGTGCCATTTTACACTCCCACCAATGATGAACTAAGTTTCCCAGTTATGGATGCTCTTATGAACACATATATAATAGCCACTTTAACAGGTATGGGATGCTATCTCATTATGATTTTGATTTGCATTTCCCTAATGATTCCTGGTGCTGACCAATTTGTCATGCATTTATGGGTCATTTGCATATGTTCATTAAACAAATGTCTATTTAAACTCTTTGTCCATTTTTAACTGCTTATTTGTTTTCATTGTTCTTATCATTTTTTCTATCAAGTACAGGATTTTACTTTGGGCGTTAATCTTTCATTGGATATTTTTTAAACATTTTGTCCCAGCTCATAAATTGCAGCTTCATTTTCACAAGCATTTATTTTCTGGTACATAAATTTTCAGTGTGATTTTGTCTTGCTTATCTATTTGTGCCATTTTTGATCATTCTTTTGGTACCATTTTTAAGAAATTGTTGTTGTTATAGTTTAGATGTAGGATGTCCCTCAAAAATCTCCTGAATTTGGGCTTTTTTTGGTGTTAATTTGATCATGGAGCACAATCTTCATCTGTGGTTTCATCAACCAATGAATTTGGTCCCTGAATATGGAAGTGGGCCTGATTAGAGGGTGTCAGTGGAGACACGACCTGGAAGAGTATATTTCACTCTCCAGTTTCTCCCTTCTCTCTGTGCTTCCTGGTCACCACAACAGGAGTAGCTTTCTTCTGTCAGAGTCTTCCACTATGAGTTTTCTGCCATGGAGCCAGTTGAACAGAGACTGTAATCAAGAGCTGAAATAAACCTATCTGTGGGTGTTCGGTACATTGTCCCAGTAATGAGGAAATGAACTTAAGACAATTGCTAAGACAAATGTTAATTTTTAAAGATTTTCTTCTGGAAATTTTACTGTTTCCAGGTCCTATGTTTAAAGAACTCCATCAATATTGACTTTTTTTATGATGAAAGATAAATCTCTCCTTCTCTCTCTCTCTCTCTATCTCTGTCTCTCTCTCTCTCTCTCCTTTTTTTTGTACTTACATATTTTCTTTCTTTCTTCCTTTCTACATACATCTAGTTTTCTAGCACTATGTGTTAAAGGTACTATCCTTTCTCCATTGGGTATTCTTAGCACCTATGTTGAGGGTCTGTTGTAGTCAGGGGTTGTGAAGGGAATGATTAGCAATAGGACACAGAATTTATACTATTATTTTATGATGGACACTCAGAGGTAACACAAGAAAGTGCAGGAAATCTGTCCACAACACTAAAGACATAGAATATTCAGCCAAGGGCCTGGATTCTACAGCAATGTCCTGCATGAGTCCAGATGAAGACCCAGGGCCCATGACAGTGCCTCCCATGAGTCCAACTGGAGGTCTAGAGCCCACAAAAAGGACTCATGCCAGTCTCTTTTACGGACCTGTGCTGGGAAGGCTCAAAGGTAAGTGTTGGAAGCTAGAAAGTCTATGCCAGCAGGGTGAAGGAGCTGTGGTGGTAGGTTGAAGGTTCTACTATGGAGCTAAGAATTCATGCTCAAAATAAGGACCAGGGCTGCCCTGAAAAGTAGGACAGCCATTCTCAGCAACACAGAGGTCCTGAACTCCTCCTAGGGTAAGAACAGTGGAGCACATGCCAGGAATCCAGCATGACAGGTTTGTCCTGGAGATTAAGTGCACATGTCTTCCCCTCCAAAGCCAAGAAATGATGCTCAGTGTAAGGACCAGAACTTCCCAAGGTGAACCACAGCCACTCTCACCAACAAGGCTCTGAGCTCCTCCGATGGTAATGGTCGAACTCACACTGGGAAGCTAGTCATGATGAGCTCCTCCAGGAGAACCAATGGCTCAAACAGTAGCATGTAGGAGAACCCACAATGCCTTGCTTCTCCTTCTCCACGTCTGTATTTATGCTGGTAACTTTCCTCAGGTGGAACATCTATGCTCAGCACCATGATGATTTAATTCAGTTGTTGTTAAGTTGACCACCAGTTTTTATATAATATATATATATGTCAGTACAGGGGATCGAACTCACGACCACACACTTGCAAGGTAGGTGCTTATGCTGCTGAGCTAAATCCCCAGCCCCTACTTAGGTTTTTGAGACCAAGCTTCACTATGTAACCCAGGCTAGCCTTCAAATCTCAGCAATACTTCTTTCTTTATAGTGAAAACAGTATGCTTTATTTTCAAATATATAAATCATTACCGTTATTTATAGTCATTTAATTACAATTTAATAAATCTCAAAAAAGTCTGATATATGTGATCTCACAGATGTGACCCATGATATTCAGGACAGCTGTGTGTGCAGTGTGACTCAACAGCGCTGAACACTCTTGGCTCCCAGGATGCCACAGGTGACAGGAGAAAAAGGGAAGGAGCTGCAAGAGGATATCCTCCCCGCACAAGAAATGGAGCATGGAAGTTGCTTTATGTCCTAAGAATTCACCTTGCAACAGATAAATTATTTGCTCATCTGCTATCATTAATAGACTGGTTTCTTCCAACCAAAGGATTTGAGGAGATAATAGATTTAAAATTCAGTACTAGAAATGCACAATTTTATTCTGTAGCTAAGCTCAATTCTTAAAAGAATCTAAACAAAAAAAAAAACCCTGCTGAAACAAAAATAGATTGCATGTCATTTACTTCATAAGAGAAACCAAACACTGAAATGTATATGCATAAAGAATATTAGAATTAAAAGTTTTGAATGGATATTCATTCCATTTCTAACACCACTTAAAAGTCTTCTTTATAACAGATTTCATTATTTTTACAGATTTCATTTCTAAGGTGAAATAATGACTTCTCATTTCAAAATATGTATTCTTAAAAAAGTTAAATTGACATTTTGAAAGATTTTTATACTTTTTAAAAAAAATAATTGGTTTATTAACTGTGATATACATCACATAAGGGCTTTTCAGCTTTTTTATACTATTACTATTAAGCCATATAATACTTTCTGGCAAATATTTGGCAGTAAAAATTAAAAGAAAACAAAAACACCTCATTCAAAGATGCCTCTGATTTATTAAGGGTTGATCATGCACTATAGGCAGATCACAGTCTTAAAAATACCACAGTACGAAGGCTAAAGATTTTGAAATTTAGTACTTTCTTTATCCAATATAAAACTAAAATAATGAACTGACTTAAAATCTCAAGTCTCTGAAAAAAAGTTCACTTATTTCTAATGCTTCCAAGTTCTCAATAATTTTCTTAATGAATATAGATTGTTTGGTGATAAATATATTTTATGTAGAACATTTGAAATATTCATCAATATAAGGAAATATATATATATATTAATATATATATTAAAGCCATTCCTAGATGCACAGGGAAGTAATAACCGAATAATAACTTTGGTATAATTTTTGCTAACTGTTATAATTTATATTTTACCTACTTTACATGACTCTTTTCCAACTGGTAATTCAATTTGTATTTCAAAGCTTGTATTTTCATAGATTTAATACATTTTAATACATTTAATACATTAATTCATAGATTTAATACATTTTAATGTGGATATTCAGAGTAGTGTTATTTATAAACATACTTTCCTTAGCAATAAGAGTCTTGGAATATTGAACTGTGATGAAGCCGTCTCAGCCTACATATCATGATAGTACAATTTTATAATCCACAGTTACCATGCACCTGCATGGGCTTAAACATTTGCCAGTTTCATTGTCCATCTTTCCAGCTTTGCCTGGAGCAGTTCTCTAATTCATAAACAGTATATTTTTAATTTTCTTTAGTAAAGATCAGTTAACAGAGAACTCTCCCTGTTTTTGTCTCCACACATCTGTAATCACTTTTGTTTTTTTTTAAGCATATTTTCTACACTCACAATTAAAAGTGACAATTTTTCACGCATTTGAGGGAATCGTACTGTAATATGGTGTCTCTTTTTCTTTAGAAATTACCTGAACATCTCACTGCTTCTCATTAGTTCCTACATTCTCTTAACTGGTCAGCGCTGTTCCACCAGGCAACTCTGAATTATTCAGATGGGTTAATTTTTGAGGCCTGCGAAGAGCAGGCATTCAATTTCCATTCTCCATAAAAACAGTTCTCCAGGTTTCTCCCACTTTTACCAAATGGTCGGTGTCAGATCTAAGCAAGAGTAGCAAGTTTATTCCCCAAAGCGCTTTTATGAAATATTATCATTGCCTCATTTCTTGGAATGACAAACTCACTTACCAGAGTCATTTTTATTTTCTCTGACTTTCAGTCCTAATTTACGTATTACAGAAATTTTTAAAATGTTTTTCTTTAGTGAATGAATCAAAATTGTACTTATCCATCCTGTAATTCATTTTAGTGCATATTAGGTATGCAGAATAGTGCATTTCATGATAGAGTATTCTGTACATATATGTGACATACTTCACCACTGTCATTCCTCCAGTATTTATATTTCTCTTGCTTCCTGATCCTCTTCATCTTCTCTAATAATCTATTTTCTACTTTTATCTCACATCATTAATTTTTAATTCTTTTTTAGATCCCACAGGTGACTGTAAACCCTGGTATGTTAACTTGGTTAAATGAAATGCTTAGCAGATTAGTAAAGCCCATTTTTGTGTGTGTCTGTGGGTTACAGAGGCAAAATGGTGGGTAGTATTATGGTACCGGGCCTTTTCCTTTTTTGCACTACTCGGTTGCTCTGTTTCCTGGAAATCATGAGCTAAGCTACTTTGTTTGGTCTATCTTTCACCAAAATGTTTCTGCCTTGGAATCAGTGAACATTGGTGGAATCCTTGGAAACAAAAAGGCAAATTAAATCTGTCTTCCTTTAACTTGTGTGTGGTATTGATTCCTCACAATGACAAAGCTAATATACCACATATGAGGAAAAAAATATGTAATATTAGACTTTGAGTTTGACTCATTTTGTTTAACATGATGATCTCCTGATCCATTCATTTTCATGTGAATGACATGATTTTGTGTTTGATTACAGCTGAATAATACCCATGGTGCATGTACATGTTTGACCCGTGAACTTTCCCCATAGTTAAGATTGCCAGTTCATATCTGATTTTATCCAAAAGATCAATTCTAGTAGCATCTTTGCAAATATTTCCTTTCCATTGTATATTTACACAAATAGTACTGTAGACAATTCTCACAGGTAAAAAACAAAACTCATGAGAGGGCCAAAAATCACAGCCCTCATTTAGTTTTCTGAGATTAGATCACTGAACACAAGGTACCTTGAGAAATCTTCAAAGTAAAATTTTGTGACTTTCATACATGACATCTCTTTTTGTAAGAAAATAATTTATGAACATTAATAATTTGAGAACATTAAGTCAAAACAATAAAAGAAAACACAAATAATGATATGATATATAGCTTTATTTTCATTATCCTCTATATCCTAATATCACTGGTTCCTAAGAAATTTTCCATTACAGTGTTCCTGTAAGTAGTCTAAAAACACACAATATTTAAACAATTAAGGCAATCTTAGAAAAAACATTTTTAACTAGGTGTGTCATACTTCCCAATGTTTTTAGGAGCCAGTGTGCTTAGAGGAGGTTAAAAGATGAGTCATGGTTATGCAATAGGCTACTCCCTGCCTATTACTCTATATTATTAGAGAAAATTGCTCACTTGACCAGAAATACTAAATCCCAATTCTATGAATGGCAAAGACTCCACTACTTCCAGGCACTCACTGTGTTCTTCAAAATACCTCCTATTTCAGGATGTATGACTGAGCACCTAATAGATGTCAATCCTCTTTAACACCTGTTTGTGTCTTCCTGAGGCCCCTGATGCAAGTTCTAATCCAATCTACCTGTGCACTTTGTGATGGTTCTTGTCCTTGGGGAATTTTACTGACAGCCATTTCCAAGTGATTTGTGTGTGTGTGTGTGTGTGTGTGTGTGTGTGTGTGTGTTTCTATGAGATGTGAATTCTTATCACTTTAGCCTCTTCAATAGTACAAGAAAAATGTGCAGTGATGATTCTGCTGAGTAGTGCAAACCTGAAAATTCTCATAACATTCAATTCATGAAATCAATTAACCAGCTCCAGAGATCAGACTAAGGTGTCTGTCTCAGCATTCTTGTTCTTGAACTCCTATCTATGCATGTTTTTCTCATCTATGCAACTTACTTTTACTTCCTCTAAATTTGCAAGGATTTCCATAAACAAGGACTTCAGTGAAGGATGATCCTTGTTATTTAGTTTTTGAGGGATGGTTTGCCTGGTGGATTAGTCAGGGTTTTACTAGAGAGAACAGATGTAACACAAGATGTACAGATGTAATAGAAACACGATTGGCTTACGATAGTCAGCCACAGAGTCAGATGAGGAAGCCTGCAGAGGGCTTCTACACACTGGAGGCCGAAGGATTCAATCCAAGGCCTGGAGTTCACCTTAGTGTCTCATGCAAGTCCACACCAGCAGGCTGATGGGTCTGTGACAGAAGGCTGAAGGCTCTATGATGGAAGGCTGAAGAGTCTGTGTCGGAAAGCTGAAGAGTCTACGCTGGAAGCCGGAGACGAGGTCAAACCAAAGGCAAGACTGGAGCTTCTCCCAAGAATGGAATGCATTCGTCCTTCCTCCTTCCCCTTTACACCTCCAGGTGATGACCCACCCTAGGGTGGGTCTTTCTCTACACCCTTGGGTGTAGAATTGCTAAACCCATTTAGTTAAATTTCTAAATGTCTCAAGTTGACACAATCAGTCAACCACTACACCTGGCAATGGGAGAAAGCAATTATTTGAGATAAAGAAATGACCTTCCAATCTCTGAAAATATTGTTTTTTGGTAGGGTCTATGTAACAACTTACTTTTTTATCTTTTGAAGAAGGCATCAGGTTGCAGCAGCCTACTTGATTCTCAGAAATTTTTGATTGATCTCACTTTTGGATTCTAGATGGATTTATCAGTCACACTTAATCATATAGAAGTCTATGTTCTAAACTCCTGTTTCCTTCTTTCCTTGAGAAAGTATATTTCATTAAATCTTCAATGTATTTCACTAATTTGCTCAGCAATGGTTACGAATCACTGACTCATTCCAATAAGAATGGTGAGCTGAAATAATCACATAGCAAAATGGCAAATGTGTATGAAACTGTTGTGTGCAAATTCAAACTATCCTGATTTGATTTTGAAATTTGGCTGGAAAAGGTCTCATTTGTTCAAGGGGTCTACAATACTATATGACACTTCTTTGGTTTAGCATATTTATTTTATAGTGTTTAACAGTAAAACTGCTTAGTTTAGTCAAAGAATCTGTATCATTGTCTTCTATGGAGTACCTGAAGATGTACTGGCTGGACAGATTACAGCCCTGTTCCTGCTGATTTATATCCTAAAAATGAAATTTATCCACACATTCAGGGATGAAAAATGAATCATTATAGCAAACACAGTATTACATTCAAAACACCAGGCTTTCCCCTATAATTTTAGAAGGATTCTAAAGATGGTATCCTGATAAGAATACGATAATATTAACTAGGGGGAAAATAAGGCAATCACTTTCTTTTATGTGTTTACTAGGTTATAATGAGGCATTCTGCATGTAACCAGAAAAAAGCTACCAGTTTATCTGATTAAATAAGAATTCTTAATTTATATTTTTTCACCAAACTATTGTCTGTTTGGGCTAAACGTAAGTTTAAATTTCTCCAATTTTAAAAATTTTCATCAGCAAATTTGTCATTGAAAAATAAAGAATTCCACTTAATTTATGATTCTTTTAATCCACTCAAAATCTAGCATAATAAGTACAAATTTCTTGCCTCCATTAATTTGAAGAGCAAGAAAACTCTTAAAAATAAAATGTTTTGTTTTCTAACAAAAATGAGGCAGAAGGCTGCTTTCCTATCCAAACACGCTTATTGTTTAACACTGGTGGAAATTTTATGAGACTAACGTGATCTAATATTTCAGGTACCTTGCAGCTTAATGAATTGATGGGAGACAAAAGTCGACACTACATCTTTGCTTCTCCAGGTGCCCTGAAAGTATTTCAGGGCCAGATGTTTGTAAGTCTTAATGTGATTTCATAGTGATTATCTCTGGGGCTGGGAAAGAGCTAAATTCATTTTTGTTCACTTTTTGTTCCAGCATGCCTTTACTTTTCAATCATCTCCACAGTGTCGATATGGTACACATTTCTTAAGGAGTGGTGGAAAAATAATATCTCATTAACTTTGAGTCTGGCTTCAGCAGACCTTCTTTGTATAGATCTACCCTTGTTGCTTCAACTCAGAGGCGATTCCTTTTAGAGATATGTACTCTACTGGATAGTAAATAAAACAGTCTGGTGGGAAAACACATATACATGTCAAGGTGTCAGACTATTTCCCTATACACAATTCATGATGGGAAAAAAAACTAGACTTTGTTTGGCATAACTAATTTAATCTTCAACAGGTGAGTTGTGAGAGACCCAAGTATTTTTGCCCTTTATTTTTCATAAATATGACACTGCATGTGCCCTTTTAATTAACATTGTTCTTATTGATCAGAGTCTAGCTGTTGTCTTACATAGTAAGTTGCATTTTGACCATACAGTGGCTGATGTCAAATTTCATTTTAAACAGTATTTAATTTTTTAATATATATCTGCACTTCAGTCTATGATTTCCAATGTAATCTTTTCTTAGTTTAAGGTATTCTGGTGGAAAAACTTTTATAATATGTATATATTCAAATAAAATGTTTTATTTCAAAATATTCAGAGGTTTGTCCAACATACCTAACAAATACTAAATAGAGACTTTTTCAAATTTGCTTAAACTCTGTAGAGCTGTAAGTATCCTGGCAGAAGAGATGAGCTGATGTTGGGTGTGGCTGGATTACTCTGGCATCTGCCTTTGAAAGTGAGCATGTGTGGGCACAGATAGGAGCATTTTGTTGTTATCTGATAACCTTAACGGTCCAGTGGCAAGGCCCACACTTGCATTAAGTCTGAGGCTTGTGTGATTTAGATAATGAATTTGAAGCTCAGAGTAATATTAACACCAATGCCTCAATGGCTCGATCTCCTTGGATCAGTCAACAAGGTGAATTTTGCCAGTTTCTGTAGTGAGCAAATTAAAGGACACTATTCCAGCCTGGTTTGTGTGTCTTGATAGAAAACAATGCCAGGGAACATCAAGTAGACAATTGGCATAAAACTTCACATAATATCATTAAAATGACACATGCCTATGTTTTCTTATAATTTACTCCAAAATTAAGATCTCCTTTTTTCAGTTGTTGTTCTGATTTAAGTGATAAAATCATCAGAGATAATTTAGGTTCTTATTAATCATTTTGTTCTAAGCAATGTCTTGTAATGTCAAATATTGTTACTAGAATAAACCTATAATAATATGCAAGTTTGTGCTTGATTTTTGTTCTTTGAAAATAATTTTAGTTCAAAGGTAAAATATTTTGATGATATAAGCATACTAAGAATAATATCAAAAACCTAAAACACTTATGAAAACTCCATAGATTAAAAGTAGAGGGAAATTTTTACCATATGTTAAACTATTTCAACTGAGAAAATATTTTTAATCACTCCCAAAATGTTATGTGTTTTTTAAACATTTTACATGTAGTTTTGGCTAAAGAAACAAAATTGCTTCCTTAGGTTCTGTGTTACTTAAGCATTCTGTTCCTGAATAGCACAATGCTTTGTTTTAGCTGTGACACCTAGGCATAGTATCTTTAAAGTGTTTTTGGCCTTCTTAGAGAGGTTGGAATAATGATTCTCATGAATTAGAATCACATGAATGTATTCACGTTTCAGATCTGACCATACTATCAGCTTAGAAGATTGGGTTGAACATTGATAAATATTTTCTAAAACAGTAGGTTCTACTCATCATCCATCCTCACTTCACCAGGGTCATAAGTCTTGTCAAATGCAAAATGCTTGCACTTCTGTTCTTAAATCTTTCCAGGATAATGGAAATCTTAATGCAGTGGTACCCTCAGGAACACCCCTCTTGCTACCTTACTGCCAAACTAGGAAATTCTTTTTAATCAAGTGGGTAAAGAAATGGCATTCTCTTGAATGCTGACTAGGATTTATACTCCTGAATCCTATGAAGTTTGCTTCTGTCTGATCTTCTGACACTTTGATATGTCTTATTTTCTAATCTATACTAGTCTAGGACTCCCATAAATTTACCTCTAAACAAGGGATAAAGCTCTTTTACATTAAAAGGCTGATTTCCCTTTGAAGTACAGCCCTGGTAAAACCATGTATATTTCAAAAAGCACATCAAAGAATCAGCCAGTATTGATATGGAACTGATAGTGTGATACTGAAGAGTCACTATGGATTAAAAAATTCCACAGCACAAAAAATGTGAGTTTAATTACACGTGCATTTTATGTAATGTGTATACATATAAATAACATGGATATATATTTTTTCTATATCGTATTTCCAAACATTAGAAAACAGAAATAGTATACTAACCTATAAGTAGCATCTTACAATAGTTTCTTTTTGGTTAGTGATTTTCATTAATATATTTAATAAATAAATATTTTAAAGAGTAATTCCTTATTTCTTTCTTTTACCTCCAGTTCAGCTTTATAATTGTATCTGTATACAATCAATCCATTTATTACTAACAGGATAAATAATCCTTATTGTTTTGGAATCAGTAAAACAATAACCAATGAAGACAAAGAACTTGATGAATTCTTGTAGTACTAGACTCAGACCACAAAGTTTTTCATAGGATATTTGATAAGATATTTGATAAGATATTCATAGGATATTTGATATAATATTTGATTACTCCTTGAAATTGTATTCTATAATAATTTTCTGGTTCTTTTTAATGCTTGATGTTCTTTCTTCTGATCCTTTGTCTGATCTCTTTTGTCTTCAAATTTGGATCCTGAATGTAAGTGTATTTTTGAAAACTTTTCCTGAATATTCTTCTGTATCCCCACGCTGTGATGTGAAGGACTCCAAACCTCCCTTGTATTGAGTTACCTCAGTTAAATTTTAGACTCACACAAACAGCTTTCTGCTAATGTCAGTTTCCAAAAGGAGCAAAATTTTTTAAAAATGGGAAAGTTAAATATATCAATACATATAAAAACTAAAATACATGCACATACAAAGAAAATACATCACAAATGGATCAATTTACTTTCTTATATTCTCTCTAGCTTTTGCCATATTAATAAATCATAGCATTATCTAACTACTTGCTTAATTTAGACATTTAAAAGTTATTCATAATATGTTTTTCTCTCACCAAAGCAAAATTCTATCACCATGCTCTACAATTTCCATCTCTACTGTTACTAATCTGCTGTGAACTGTCTCTCACATTAGCTGCAGAAATACGATTTAGTCTCTCTACTTTTGATCTGGCTTCTTTTCAATTCACTGCCCACTGAATGAGTTTTAAAAAACAACATACTGGGTTTTTATATAATGTTCTAATGATTTTTTAAGAATGAAGGTCTCCTGTTTGATCTGGGAGCTGGTCATCCTCCCACTGTGCTCTCTTCACAACACTCATCTCTCCAATCCCCGGTCTCATCAAGGGCTTTTCCACACCTACTCTCCACTACTTTATCTGCATCAGTGCCTGAAATGCACTTACTGCCTCTCTTCCCCTGAAGACTCCAGCTCTTTTTCAACTCTCTGTCTCTGCTTGAATATCAATTTGCAAGGAGCACTTTTTAGATAAACTATTTTAAAGAAAGATCATATTCTTGTAAAATTATTTCCTGCCTGTCTTTCTATTTATCACTTTTCTGCTTAAATTATCTGTGACTAATCTTATTAAACATTCCACAGAAAATCTCCTTGTCTTCTACTACAGCAAAGAGAGGAGACCTTTTATTCCATAGAGTTTATGCTCACTTGTTGAGGAAGACAGCCTTGTGACAGGAAAATAAAATCAGATTGGAAGACATTTTGTATAGTATATATAATTTATAAGGAAACAAAGCAGAAGCAATTCTTGAAGTACTTAAACACTGAAAAAATGTATATTTAAATAGAAGATTATAATCAATTACTGGGAGCTCTGCACTAGAGAAATAGCCCACTTGTCTAATACACTACAGAATGAGAGAATATGTTTGTGTAATTCCCACCACCAAATATATGACTTTCATCTTGAAGACTTAAAATATTTTATATTGTAGTTTATAAATTCATTTTTGTTAAATAATCTATATGATAACATGGATTTAATATCTATCTTGAAATTTAAGAGAGGAAAATTTAGCATAGAAAAGAAATAATAGAAGTAAATTAAGGAAAATAAGAAGTGAAAATGCAGTAAAATAAAGTAATGAAAGAATAAAGTGTTGAAAAATATTAGTATAATACAGTGTACTGAGAAATGTGTTTAAGGAAAATTATAAAAAGGAGAGAAGTTAGGGCAATTTACCCTAACACTTTAATTTGCTATAATTAAAGTGAGCTAATCTTAATGCAGATTATCTCAGCCAAAGTAATGTTAATGTTTTGAGTTCCTTAATCTTTCATGGTTCAGCTATCAGGAATTAAATTGTCCTGTTTTTTATAGGGTATTTAGCAGGCTTCTTGGGCTTTACCCCTTAGATGCCAGTATCAATCTTTTCTTGGGTTGTAAAAACCAAAGTTGTTCCCAAATATTACCAAATGTCACTACTCACTCGTCTGCTCCATTGAATACCACTTGCTTCACAGAAAGGGACCAGGGCTTAGCTTGCAAACATCTATTTTTAAGCGCTAGCTCAGATGTGAAAATTTGAAATAATCACTTATCCAACATCCCCCTTATTTTTCACTTTCTAAAATAAATACATCTACAATGACTGTTTCACCAATTATATTCTTCAAATATTACTAAGAAAATAATGACAGAGAAAAATGGAAATCAGAAACAGAAAATGGAAGATTCATCAATGCAGTTAAGAAAGGTCAAACATAACTGTTACAGTGCAATTTCAAGTTTTGCTCTGATCAATTTGGTAGCCAAAGTGAGAAGCTCACTGATTTCCTGCATAGCTCTTTAACCATCAGGAGGCAGAGTGCCAGTGCCCAAGGGCAGGACGGGTCCCTGCGCTCTTTTCTGTTTCAAGCATCTCTGATGTTATAAGGCAACAATAAGGGAAACCGAGGACAGTGGCTGCCAGCACTTTCACAGCAAAACTCTTTATTATTTTGACACAGTCTTTGCAGTGTAGTATTCCTCAATGACAGTTTGGGTGACAGCATTAAAACTTTCTTTACTGATGGCAATTGGTAGCCAGCTAATGTTCTAAATCTCTGCTTGACAGAGGCTGTGATTCAGAGCATCAAGTGCAGCTATTTGGCTGTATAACCTTCAAAATCCTTAATAAATACTATTTATGTCTCTTAGACATTTTACAAGAACTTGTTGTTAATTATTTTGAGTCATTTGTGGATGAAGATTTAAAACACAGAAAAACTGCATAACTGGATATTTAAAAATAATGTTTTCCCTTTTAAACCTGAGTAGACGGGTCTTTGACCTATTCTGTAATCTGTGTGTGTTATCTATCTTCCCAATCTGAACCATGGGAGATAGTGGATAATGTGGAGAATAAAAAACAAAAATGATAACAAAAATTTAGAAGAAAAGTCTAGCAAAAACATGTAATTCAATAATCCAGTACTAAATTGAGAAATTATTTAATTCCTTCAGCCATACATTATTACTCCACTTAACATTTCACTCAATTTTTCAAAGCATACTTAAATTCCAATTTGGTCAGGGATATAGCTCAGCCTGGGGTTATAGTTCAGTGGTACAGTGCCTGTCTGGCAAGTGTGATGTTGTAAATTCCATTTCTGGTACCGAAAACAAATTCCAATTTAGTTAATATTACTTCCTCAAGATGATTAACATTTGCAATTGTCCATGAAATTATATTTCAGACTTAAACCCCACTAAATGTAATTAGAAAAATAGTTATGAGTGTGTGGACATATCTATGATAAAACATAACTCTGGTTTATTATAGTCAATCAATTACATTTTACTTTTACACCTGATTTTAAAACATTTATGATCCATTCCTAAAACCTGAGTATACTACAAAATGGTAGTGAATGATTTATTTTCTGAAGGATTGAATAAAGTGTAACAATGAAGAATGCTGCTCCAATGAAAGGTCACAGATTGATAAAATTAGTAAAAGAAAAACTGGACAGGTATATGAGTTGATGTAAAGTGAATATAACCATGTAATTAACAGACAGATATCATAAGCATCATGCCTGACCTCCAAGGATTGCTAAATGTCATCCTCACTTGTAACAACATAAATTAATTTTTAAATATTCTAGAAATAGGCCAGGGGTTTAGCTCATTAGCATAAGTACAAGTGCAAGGTTGTGAGTTCAATCCCCGGTACCAAGAAAAAAAAAAGGTCTAGAAATAGACTCTTGCAGAAGGATATGTTATTTCTTCCTGTTGGAGACCACAACGAAGTGGTTCTGAACAGGATTTAAAATTAACTAATTGGCTTTCTATATTTATCTGTGAGTCTGTCCTAGGCCTCAGTCCCTTGCCCGTCGATGGGAGCTGATTCATTGTAAGTGAACCGCTATGAATCACTGGTCCTGGCTGAGGCCTGTAGTGGCCTGTGAGGCCAGAGATACCTCAAAGGGCAAGATAACGCCACAGCTGTGGACACCTTGGCTCCAACGCTAATGAAGTAAGTAGAGACTGCAGCTGAAGGAATTTCACTCCTGTAGTCGCACTCCTACCATAAATGTCATCCTGGAGATAAGCCGGTTCTCCTGAATTGGCATAATTTATTACTTGGAGAAGTCTTGAAATGACTCCCAAGGTCCTGCTCATTGCCTGCACTTTCCTCAGTTTCCCCACCCTTCGTAATTGGACCTAACAAAAGTGGACAGTCCAGAGAAGTCTTTGTTTCAGCCCTCAGAGTCTTGAGCTCAGCTAAAGGGTTTTGACCCTCCTAGAGCCCTGAAATCACACCACTTGTCTCACTTTATTTAAACCTTCCCCGTACACTTGTTTGGGAGATTGAGAATCTAGGTGAGGACCCGATATTTTCTATTTTAAGTGTTTTTGAAATCCACCCATACATTTGTAGAACTAAGTTATCTGTTTTCATTAACTGTACATATTTGCTATCTTAGTGTATATTATACATAATACATCTATCCAATGTCTTGTTAGTATTTGGAGGCTAATTTTTGACTATTTTACTCACATATTTATCCTTTTGAAAAATTTTTCTTCACCTGTGCTCAATCATGTTAGATAATTTTCTTTTCATTTCAAAATGCTCATATTAGTAGTTTATTTTTAAAGTGAACCTAACAATATAATATTCTGAAATTTTGTTTGCCTGAAGAGACAATTATTTATTCTATCATAATAGTTAAATGTATTCAATATGTATTGAAAATATATGATAACTTTAGTTTTTTGCAGTTTTCTTTGACATGCTTAGATTATAGATTTCTTTTAGGTCTGCTCTGTTTTTATTGTTTTGTATTCTTTCTCTTGGGCAGCTCTTTTTTTTTTTTTTTAACAGGGTCTCACTATGCAGTGCAGCCTGGCCTTGAACTCACAATGCAGCCCAGGCTGATCTCAAACTCACAGAGGTCCTTCTGCCTCAGCCTCTGGAGTGCGGATCACAGGCATGTGCCACCCTGCGTTTTATAACAGTTTTAAAATCTGTTTCCAGAAGTTCATTGCTAAGTTTGGAAATTTCTAATCTTGTATCTTTCCTTGCATTTCTTTGCCTTATTTTTTCTCTCCTCTCATTCTGAATTCAAACTAGACACATACTGGAAAATCTCAATATGTTCTGTATATTTCTCTTCATTTCCTTAAGTATGTTTATAATTTATATAATATCATCCTGAATTTTTATCTTTCAATTTCATTTGAAATCTTTTTCTCTAAGTCCCTTTCAATTTGTTGTTTCCTCAACTATGTCTAAACATTTTTTGGTTTTCAATTATTCTGCTTTCCTGAATTCTAATATTTTCATGTAATTTCTAGATAGGAGTTATAAAAATTCTCTGCTTTGCTAGAGTTTCATTGTACATAATCACTATAATAAATAAGTGCCCCCAAAAAACAGCAATATCTGTGATACCTATCCATTTGTTTTTATTCCTTACGTATTTCTTGCTATTTATATAAAACTTGTCTGATCATGCATCTGCAAATATTCAATTCATTTTTCATTGCATATAAAATTAGAGAAATAATTTGAGGATTCTGTTATTACTTTTGTCCACAGTATTTAGTGATTCTTACATATGACAAGCAGTCTAGAGGTAGAATTCTTCACCTTGTGAGGATAGAGTTGATTTTAAAGTGAGCTGTATTCTGTCAAGGGTTGCTTAATGTTTCACCTAGATCAAGGATGGAATTCTCTGGGACCTTTCTAAAATGCTAGTGTATACATCAAAAACTCTCTTATGATGGACCTTCATGTCTATTTTAAATTTGTTCTCAACTCAATGAATTCACTAAAATGCTCTGCTCAGATTCTAAAACTTTCAGAAACACCCTCTGATTCAGAATTGCAATATCCTTCAGCAGAAACACCATTTGCCTCATTGGCTATATAGTCTGCATCTTCCACAGATTTCTACTATCTTCTTTACTAACACTCCAGTCTTAAGGGAGACGTCTGTGTGTGTAGGAGGGAGTACTTTGTAACATTTTTAATTACTTCAGTAGAAGTGTTTGTCAAAGCAGCTTACAAGGTCAAGAAGTGGGACAGAGACTTACTAAAATTTTAGCTTCAGATGACAAGATAACTACGTGGCTACTTGACATCTCATTTTAGGTATTGTAAGCAGATACTTTGCTGTTAATATGTCCAATTTCTTGAGCATTTGGGTCAAATAGGTAATAGGTTGGGTCAAGTGTGGCAGAGCATATTCTACTATTCTATTTTCTAATATTTGTTTACTTTAAGTATTTTTTGACTTGCTCTGGTTTTCTTTTTGATTTATTTTTGGCCTTAAGCTGCAAAATCTGACCATTCACAATAAAATGTTTTGTCTTTAAATGTAATAGTTGCCAAGATAGGAATTATAATGTTGCAGTTCACAACCATTGCACAGTACAAAGGATGAGACAACTTGGAGCCAATATTCGTTCAAACCCCAAGAAGCCCCAGAGGGGCTGCCCTTAGCTGAAACCACTCAGCATGAGAGCCTCACATGGACAGCCCTGAAAAAGCTCCTGGGGCTTTTTCTTGATACAAACAGGAAGCAAGGATAAAGGACAAAATAAGGACATTTGTGCAGGAATGCATGTAGGAGACAGAGGAAAGTCAGGTGGTCTGGTACATGATAGACTAGTGCAAATCTAAGCGCTAAATCAGAGTATGGAGAGGGAAGGGCATTGTTTTTAAGACAATGTTTTGAGGCTACTTGAACTTGTGACCCAGTAGGCTAACTGTCAATCTTTAGCCATGCATTCACCGAGGTTTTGGTCTGTGTCTTTAAAATTTCCTTATTTCTGCATATCCATCTCATACATACCTCTGGTCAATATCACCACAGTGTATATCTTAGTATTATATTAAGTGTTTTATTAAACCAATATTTTGTATGCACCATCCCTTTCAATTATATGGAAGAATGTTGAGGACTATAGGTATTAGTGCTTCCCTGAAATGCAGCTATAACTCTTTAGCAAATTTTGGGGATTACTTATTTGCGAGAGTTTTATTAATATTTCTATTTGGTTTTCTATTATTGGTCTATTTGGCATTTTTATAACTTCTTCATTCAATTTGGATAATTCATATGTGTCTAGAAATTTCTTCATTTGTTATACATTCTTTGACATATTAAAATAAAACACTTTCTTATAATCCTCTGAATTTTCAGAGTGTCATTGTGATGTCAACTTTCTTATTTTTAATTGGATTTACAAGGGCTTTTTTTTTCTTTTATTCTTTTGGAAAATTTGGATAAGTGTTTATCTTTCTTCTTTATCCTTTTAAAGAACAATGCTTTGATTTATTGATCTTTTGTAATGTTTTAGTTTGTATTTCATTAATTCCTTCTATGATTTTCATCATTTCTTTCCTTTTGTTACTTTTGTACTTGGATTATTCTTGTTTTTCTAGCGCCTTGAGATGTATCCTTAGGTTTTTTTATTCTTGAGTACCTCTATTACCTTATCATGCACATTCACAGCTATAAGCTTCCTTCATCAGACTGATTTCATTGGATCTCACAGACATTGATATATTGCAATCCCATAGTTTTGATTCTAGGAACTTGTTTATCTAATGACTATCACTAAGAATTTAAAAGTATAATAAAAAAATATAGGTAAAGTTGTGGTGCAGCAGAAATTCTTCTGCATTGCTAGTAGAAAGACAAAGTAATACTGCAGAAATCAGTGTGGAGGTTACTAAACAACAAAACAAATACAAAATACTAAGAATAGAATTTCCATTTGACCTAGTTATATTCCTCCTATCTTCTAAAAACTTTTAACGACATCACATTACAGAGATACATACATATATAGTTTATAGTATGTAACTCATAATAGCTAAATATTAGAAGGTGCCTATAAGCCTATCAACAGATTAATGGATAAAGAAAGTGTGGTATAGATACACAATGGAGTACTTCTCAGCTATAAAAATGGATAAATTTGAGTCAGTTGGAGGAAAATAGATGTACCTTCCAATCACAATGTTAAGTGAAATAAACCAGACACAGAAAGTTAGATATCATGTTTTTTCTTATGTGAAAAAGCCAATAAATAATTTAAAGAAATGATTAAAGAATCAGAGATAGACCTCATGAAAATAAGAAGGAAATCTGGAATGAAGGGAGGAAAAAGGTAGAGGAGGAGAAATAAAATGGATTATACTGTAATGTTGTGTGCCAATTCCTCATGATGAATACATTCGTAAGAAATTGCAAATCAATCTAATGAAAATAAATAATTAACATAATAGAAACATGATGTTAAGTACCTCTGTTAAAAGTCTTATGTCTCTAATACCCCACTACAAAACCTAAGTCAGTGATTTTACCCTGTATTCATAAATCTAAAAGTATTATTAAAGATGAGAAATCATGAAGTGGAAGTAAGAAATGTAGAAGTTTGGTGTAATCAGCTTCCAGCCTTAAAAGAACTTTGTAATATTATCATATCAAATATGATAAAGCCAATATCTTAAACATTTTTATTTCAATATTATATTTTCAAAAGAATAAAATATAATATTTATCATTGACTATTTTCTAATTACTATTTTTGGCATGTATTATTTTATGGTTACTCTTAGCCATGATAGACACTATTATTACCTCTTATTATGGTTTGTACGCAAATGTCCTCCCCAAACCTCATATGCTCATAGGTGGGGTATTGGGATTTGATTGGATTGAGGGTATGTGAATGTGGATTCAGGTCATGCTGCTAGGATAGGGTGCATGGTAGTTGGTGAGGCCTCTAATTGGTGTATCATAGTTCTGTCTGTGGACAATGTGCAGCTCCAATCTGAGTGTTGTGGTACCACTCACAGTGTTGGTAGGTTGCCTAGGACAAAGGAGAAGGGTGGCTGCTGCTACTACTTGCTGTTCGCTGCCTCCTGCCTGCTCTGCCATGGACTGTTTCTCCTCTGGGATGATCTTTTGCTGCGCCACTGTGTCTTGGAGCCAGCTGACGAAAACCACAATAAACCACGAGCCAATACAAAGCTTTTGTCCTTTACTTGTGAGTGTTGAATATTTTTGTCTAAAAAAAACCAAAAAATGTAACTAAGACATCTCCATTTTATAAATGAAGTAATTTTGGCCTACATAAGTTAGGTAAGCTGCTCAGACCATACCACTAATAAGCAAAGGAGTATCAACTTTATACTAATTTTGCAGCAAAAACACTCCTAACTTGAAAACATCTAATGAATTTTCAGGACACAGTTATGCACTGTGAGAATCTGGTTGTTTATATAGATTTGTTTCATTCAAGTATTGTTTCCTGAAAGTAACTTATTGTCTATTTTACTTTCTAATGTTCCAAATCTTCTAGCATGGCTCCAGGAGGCCTTGTATTGGCAAAAAGAACTCTTTTCTAATGTCTATTTTAAAAATTTAAATAAAATGGTGCATGCCTAACTTTAATTATCTATTATACTTTTACACAATCTTTTGTATTGCACAATATTTTTATTTCATCTGTGAAAATGTTAAGTTAAAAATGTGTAACAACTGCAATGTTATTTAACTTTATAATTTATTTTATTTAAAATCATAATTGTGATTTTTCAAAAGTATTTTCAAATACTTCTGCAAGTCCTTAAAAAAAAAACTCCTAAATTATGATGTAAGAAGAATTCACGTATATCATAATATGAGTTATGTTTTTGGCTATTTGTCACCATTTTAGTAATTTTGTTTGCATGCTATCTACTAGAATGCCAATTGTATGTGATTTTGTACTGTGCTATATACATTCCTTTCTATATCATGCAGAATTAGATGTAGAGATGAATAGGAGACATTTATTAAATTGGTCTAAAACAGAGCATTACGAACATTAGTGAACTGCATGTTATTAAGAACACATTCTCTTCCAGTATGTCTGTCTCTCTTTTTCTTCCCCTCTTTATTATTGTGCATATAATTGATTTCTTGGTCTCCTTTGTTTGATTTTAGGCAAGGCATCAAACTGATTCCAACTCACAAATATCCTTCCTCAACCTTCTGCACCCTGGAACTACAAGAGTATACCACTGTGCTCAGTTCCATAAGCTCTTTTCCTTTACTTATATGCACTAGTGTAGTCATAGTGATAGCCAATTAGAGTTCTCAGGGCTGAAAATTAACTCAGTTATATGTCCCTAATTACTTCATTTTGTTTTAGCTGATATTTCGCATCGTACTTGGCCTTCAGTTATGATACATATTAAAAATACAATAGAGTTATATTTATTTTAATAATAATAACCCAATAGAGACAATTGCCTTTTTCCCCATTTTCCTGACCAAAATTTAAAAACAGAAAAGAATGATTAGAAATGCAATTTTATATGTATGCCATTGAACTAGAGATCTGCAATAAATAATTGACTTAAAACTATCACAGTCACTTAAACATTATAGAGACTAGTTAGTACGATAGAGATTAGACTACAAACCATTTAGTGACTTCCCTACACTCACATAATACACATGCTACCGGTTTCCCTACAAAATAAGTATAATAACATTAATGATCTCATTGGGACTTTGAGAGGAGTTAATGCATGCATGATTCTGGATCTAATGCATAGAAAGAAAAGATATGTTTCGTTATTTTATTATTCATAGAACTCCTATATGCATTTGCCCTAAAGTTGAAAAAACTTTTAATATTTCAGGGGATTAGTGTTCATCCCATATAACTCTGTTAAGAAATGAATAATGCAGTGTTCACAATTTAAAATTCTTATTTAAAATGCAATTTTAAAGACCATGTTTATTTTAGGTAACATAAAATGTGATAACCTAAATTATTATATATCCATTTTACTTATCTGTATCATCTACCAACTTACTTAAACATCTACCATGTTACCTCAGTTGACAAATGCTTTCATTTGCTAACAATCTGGTTAACAAACAGAAGTGTGTGGCAAAATTTTGTTTCTGTTTGCAAATTCTGAACCTGGTCATGAACACGACTCTGGCTACTTTCTAGTATGAATACAAACATGGCTATTTTGCACAGAATCATGGAATGGATTAAGTTTCTGAACCAAGGTAATGCTGTGTTCTTCTGCTGTATAGACAAAGTTTTGAACTCTTTATTTTGAAATCAAAGTGTGAGCCCAGAATAAAAAGAAAATCACATTCCATACCTGGGAGTGTAGCTGAGTGATAGAGCACTTGTGTAGCATGTGTAGGGCTCTGGGTTTAATCTGTGGTCAAGTCAAAAGGATTAGATCGATAGATGATTGACGATAGATAGAATCCTTTGAAAGATAAAAACACAATAATGTAATGTAGCAAAAAATGATATACGAAGCAATAACATGCCATACCATATTGAGAATGGGCATTACGTTTTGAGATATAACAATATTACATAGGTATAGTATGATACAATATTATATATTGAAATATAATAGAGTACCATAGATATAGCGCACTGTTATATGCACCGTTTTTATGATGCCATATAGCAGAACGGTATTAATCGCATATAACCATTACTTAATTTCCAAATTTTTCAGCAGGACAGTTTTTTTTTTTATCATTAAGGGAAATGTATCCTTTATTTCAGTTAAAAAGCATTAAAAATAGAGAAGATTATTTGGTCTTCAAATAAAATCTTAGAAATTTTTGAGATGGTCTTTATTTATTTTGTAGAGAGTTTCATTCTCGGGACGGTCACCTGAGAGAGGGTTCCAGAAAAAGGAAAGCTAGGGATTAAGGGGAAAATTCCAGTGTGAAATACCTCAGGCAAAGGAGAACTGAGAAATAATAAAACATGTGTATGCATATTTGACAATGAACTATACTTTCATCTTTCCATTGATGTCACATCGTTATGCCTCTTTGGAGCTGTGCTGAATGAAAGAAGGTGATCAAGTACTAGAAATTGATATTGTAAAATTAGCCATGAAACGAGGGGTAAATCATAAAAGTAAGTAATTGTATCAATGATTGGTTAAAAATTTTTCAAATTTGTATTTTTAAAGAATAAGTGTACCTGTTATTATTTAGACTATTTTTATTAAGCAGCTGTTTTCACAATCACTATTGTGAAATGTAAGTCCAATAAGTTCGCCAATGACAAGATTTATAAATGCAACAGATTGTTGAGGGAATACCTAATGCCATGTGACATGGATCAGAGAAAAGTTTGTGGATAAAAGAGAAAACTTCTGTATCCTGAATCAGAAGGAGAAGAAACATCATAGCTAGTGTAGCCTCCTCTCATTCTGTATAAATGTGCAACAAGGCTGAACACTGCTGGGTGAACCATCGCATTGTGCGTTCCGAGGTAGGAATCTCCTTTTTCTCTTACTGTCTTCCCCTTCTACTAGACACACAGGAGAGTAAACTCATCGGAGAGGAACACTCAGACTCTGAGTGACAGGAAGTCACTGGATTTGAATTTGATGCACTGCTGTCTCCAGCTGCCTCACACCTCAAACATTTTAGAATGAAAGGTTAATTATTACAGTTTCTTACCAGAGTCTGAGGATATGCTCATTTCTGCTCTAGTATGCTTAGTTCATATATAGCTCTACTAGCTGACAGGAAATGAGGGCTCTTACCCTTTCCTGATCACTGCTGGGTCATTGTCCACAAAACTCAGGGGAAGGACTGGGGATTTAGCTCAGTGGCCTAAGTGCCTGTTGGATAGTGCAAATTCATGAGTTTGATCCTGGTCAAAAAAAAGAGAAAACTTTCAAGAAAGTTCTTCTATTATTTTAAGGTTATACATATTAGGTCACACATGCATTACTGGGTGTCTCTAAACATGTAATTCAGCTACCAAAATTTCGATACATTCATTTATAGAACTAAATTTATCAACCACAAGGACAGTACATAAGTTCAAGTCTTATTATGAATGGTGAAGTTGAGGTTAGCATTATGAAGTACTTCTTAAGTAGTATAATAAAGATAATGTGAATAAAACATGAAAAAATAATGTAGCAGAGGAAAACAGAATCTAAATAGAATTACACAAATTACATTTTATTGTAGAATAATATCCTTAACATGAAATTTAACAGTTTGATCATTTTAAACCTAAAGCTTGGTGTTATTATACACATTTGTATTGCTCTGCAACCATTAAAAGTATCCACCTATACAACTTTCTCATCTTCTCATTAAACTACAAATCTCCTCTCCTCCTTACCCTGGTTTTTGAGGATCACGGTTATATTTTCTGTCTTCATAAGTTCAAAATAGGTCATAGGTGGGCAATCATGCAGTGTTCCCCCTTCAGTGATTATCTTGTGTAACCTATCATAAAGTTTTGTCATGTTGTGTTCAGTGTAATAATTTCATCCATTTTTAACTCTAAATGATCTCGTCTTGTATGTTTGCCACATTCTATGTACCCATTCAGTGACTGTAGGCATATGCAAGGCTTCCTCCTTGTGGAATGTTTATGTAATGTGACCAGGAACATGAGAGTGCAAATACCTGTTACTCCCTGTTTTCAGTTCTGTTATTTATACACTCAGAGGTGTAACTGCTGCCTTATGTGGTAATTCTGTGGAACAAAATATTCTTAAATAAATTTGTGCTGAAGTAATGCTTTACAAGATATTCATAGTATCTCAGAGATTACCATAACACAAACTTGAACATTTATGTCAGTGAAGCAGGAGTTTTGTTCATTAATTTACAACTGAGTAAAAGAACATATGAGCAATTCTTTACTTTTTTCTTTAATAAGGGATTTAGTGTTCCTCAACTTCAACAGTGGAGAGCAAACTAAATATCTGGAAACTGAAGTCAAAAGTGGACTTTAACATGGGTCACAAAAAGTTCACTAAAATACAGACCCAAACATCCTGAGCAAAGTAAATGTTTAAAGAAGGACTATCTTAGCATGTAAGGGATTTCAAGTCATTGAGTAATTATTCTTGCTATCTTCGTGTTCTTCACTACATGTAGAGTCATCTCTTCCTTCTGTATTTGATTTCTTCTTTTGTCAGTTATATTTCTGCTGTCACTTGCGTGTTAATAAAAAACAAATCCACATACATTTACAGTGGTAGAAATTTTGATGGGCAACATGCAATTCAATTATTTTCTATGCTCATTTGGGCTATTTCTTATATCTGATGCCACTATTTTCTTCAACTGAAAAAGTAAGCATTAAAATCATGAAAAGAAAATTTCTATGGAAAATTCATCAGAAATAATATCATTACTAAATTATCAGCAACAATTTCCACCTAGATAGTATTTTTAGATGATGTGTTAACTTGTGTTTTCATCTTTAAAGACTTGACATTTTGACAGATCCTAACTTAATGAATGAGTTGTTTGACACTTAACCTCAGAGGGAGCATGAATCTGTCTAACAAGATTTCTGCCATTCAGTGCATATTTTGTACTGCCTTCATGTTATCTCGCTTCTGGTTATAAAGAAAAAGAATGAATGATCTTGAGCCGTTAAGTAGCACAGCATTTAACAGTGTGATATGTGGATAAGGTCTTTTTAGTAAGACAGTGGGTATGTGAGTTTCAGACTCAATCACAAATCTCAATTTTGACATAATATTAAGTAAACTTCACTTTTATCATTTCTGTCTTTGCTCCATCTGATTCACAGAATGACCATAAAAATTCATATGAAACTGTGAAAGATTTTTTGAGTTTTTAAATATGAAATAAAATACATTGTAATATTTTATTTTAGCACTCAATCTTTTAAATATGCAATAGCACAGGCTATTCTATCACATGTACCAACTGCCATGTTAGAATAAAACCATTGTAAAATGGTATATGGAAAAATATTCATAAAGTATATTCAAAGCAATATACTTTTATTCTGGGAAAAGTTATTTTTAAAAATTTCTATAGGTAGAAACAGAAAGAAGAACCCATCTTCTTAAACTAAACTTTCTTACACAAACATGTATGTCTGTGACAATAAAACATGTATGTTTGTGACAATAAAATTAGTCAGTCCTCAAGAAAAAATAAAATGGCATGGAATATCATGAATTTTATGAATACATAGAATTGATTCATTAGAGCTAAGTTATTTTCTCTTAGGCAAAAGTCTAGATAAATCTGGTGTGGTGAATGCAGATCTGAATAGCACTTAGGAGGTGGTTAAAATTGTCATTTAACATCAATAAATGGGACACCCATAAGTATCTGTTGACAATACACTAATTGAAGAAGATCTATCATTTTATTTGGGAATCAATTTTATATGGTGATAGTAAGTAAGACTTTATTTCTGATACGCTCTTTATGAACACTGAAATGTCCTACTGCTTGTGATAATAAGTATAGGCTTGGAAAGATAGGGAATACATAGTAAGAAATTCTACCGTACAAGTTGCCATAAAGATCACTGACTGAGGTTATGGAACCTCCTAGTAATTGACCTTTCATTGTGTTTATTGCTGTTATCATTGATTTCATGGTCTCCTAGAAAGGTTGGCTTTCAAGTTGTGCACCTAGTAAGCTGATCCAATATCTTTTATATAGAGGAGACTACAATGAGAAACAAAATAAACACATGCCACAGTGAGAAAAGGATAAAGAAAAATAAGAGTTTCAATAAATTACACAATTACTTCAGACATTCTCTTCAAGAAAGAGGTGTGTGTGCACGTGCACAGATGCATATGTGTGTGACTGCGATGCAAAACATCTCTATGCAGGTAGGTGAAGAATAAGTGAGGATTATTTGTTTAACAAAAGCCTAGCCTGGGTGTTCTGAAAAATGGTATTCAACAAGTAGCGTGAGATTATCACAGGAGAACTTTGCATGGCAGACTGAGGCATTAGGGCATCACTGTGTAAGGATTTGGAATCATAGGATGTGGCACATGGCCTGTGTGGCATTGTGGGCCAAATCTCCCATTACACTGTGAGCTCCTCTTACGGGAAAATTCTACTATGACTATAGATTTCATGCTCAGACGGAAAGTGCGTAACAGAGATCCTAATAATAAGATATTGGAAGAATGTAATCATTAGGGAATTAATAGACTGATTGAACTCCAATTACCTCTTGACTTTAGCAACAGACTTATTCTGACATTCATCTCAACACTGAGTCTCTAAAAAAAGACATAGTTGAATATTAAAAGAAAATATTGAGAAGCAAAGAAAGCTATACTCTTGTTCTAAACATTCTTCCATTATTAAATGTTTTCATAAGATGCAAAACCTAAAAATCACTATGTATTAAATTAGAAAATGTAAGAACATATAACACTGAAGTCAATTTCAAACTGTAACTTCTGAAGTTAAAAGTATTGATAAACCAAGCACTGACTTGAAAAGTCAAACACTGAACTTAGGGATTGGTGTTTATTCTTTAATAGGTTTTGTTGTGTAATTGTATTCAGAAAAAATATACTAATTTTGTTTTCTAAAATTCTTTTAAATTCTGTGTGATGATTTCTTAGGGTGAAAGATCATGATATGATCTATTTTTTTTAAAGTTAATTATATTGGTTTGAAGTTTTCATGTATGAGACATTTCTGTCTTCTTACCAAAAGGGCGAAGGAATGACTTTCTTGGGTTTTTTCAATTTTGCATAGCTTTTTAAAAATTACATATGTAATTGTATATATTAACTGTTCACAACATAATTATATATGTGCATATATATGATTAAATGTACCTGATTAAGAAGCCAATTATTTTACATTGTTACTGTTTTATGGAATGAATAGGTACTTAGTATTTCCTAAGAATGAAATGTACCCTCATTTACTGTAGTCACTTTGTTGTACAGTAGTGCTCTAGAATTTGTTTATCTTGTCAACTGTAATAAGGTTCTATGTTGAAACAGAAGAAAATGTTTAACTGTAGGCATCAGTTTCATGGAGAAATGTTCAAGAACAAAACTAAGGATTCTATTTTCAGACACGACTAATCTAGTAGTTATATGGCCTCATGAAAATTACTTTGATCTTTACAAACCTGTTTCCTCATGTTATTTATGAACATTGTCCATACTATTAATGTGATATCTTCAATATTTCTGTCAAATCGAACCATGCTATTTTTAATTGCTATACTTCACAAAAAAGTATTTTACTGAGTTAATCTACTTCAGTAAAGTCACAAACTAGAAGAGGGATTTCAAAGATCATTTCAAAATCAACAATGAACTCTTTTCAATGACTCCTCATATATACCAAAAGTTCAGTCCACTGAAGAGCATAAATTCTTTGTATAATGATATTCCAAATAGTAAGTCTTTATCCATCCTGTGTATGCAGCTATTAGAAAATCTTTGGATGCTGGGCACTTGGTCTGTCTAGGGTACAGCTGAGGCATACATTTGTGAGGTAAGATGTCTCTTCTTCTCCCGTTCATCCTCATAGCAGAACACAGTGTTCCTTCATGATACTGAGTCCCCAAAGCCTCTGCCCCAACCTGGTAAGGCACGTGTCCTTACATATTTACAAATCTTAAGAAGTAAAATGATGCAAAGAAAGTCTCCTAGTAATGTAATGTGGCTCATGTAACTGAGGTGCATTAAAACACAGTAAAATTGATAGGTTGTTGTTTGGGTATTAACTAAGAAAAAATATATTCCCAATTATGAAATCTGTAGCCACCTGCCTAAGGGGATTGACAAGGTTTTATTTTAATTATTTGAGAATAAAAAGCATGTTGTAATATATTCCTTTCAGGGAGATAAAAGTATTCGTTTTGTTCTTTTAACTACTTGAGGAAAATTGATACTTCATAATTGTTAAAAATTTTCAGAATAATGAATCCTGTCTGGTTCACATGTAAATCCCATTTGTTATCTCATTATCTGATTACTTACATAATTTTACAAGGATTGTGAAATGCTCATTAGATATCCCAGTGGTAGACTTTGGCAAAAGAAGGTGAAAAAGTTGAAAAATAAAGTTTCCAACATTTGAGCTTCTCTTTATATGAAGGCTGGTCGGCTGGCTCAACTTCTCACTGAGCAAATCACTGCTAATTGCTAACACTTTAGCAAATTAAAGAGGCGTAAGAGGGCAATGGACAGTCTGGCACAGAAGCAGTAATTCTGCTTCAACAGCTCACTAAAAACTCAGAAGTATAGCTCAGCCTAGACACAGTGAGGGTCATCCATTTCCTGGAAAAAAGGCAATGGTAGGAGCAATTTCAAATGAATGAATGAACAGGACAGCTCTACAGACTTTTACAGTGTATTTGTATTGTCTTTTTGCACGATATCCAAACAATTTTAATGTTACTGGAGAAACTAGGCTAATCTGGAGTTTATCACCTGCCCGCTGATTTGTTAATGAGAGATTGAGAAAGAGAGAGAGAGAGAGAGAGAGAGAGAGAGAGAGAGATGTTTAAATAAGACAGAAGTAATACAAGAATGAATTCAAGGTAGGAAAAATTACATGACTTAGTCATTCAGAATACCTATTACTAATTAGCTGATTTATGTTTGAAAAAAATAACTATAGATTACATATTTGTGCAAAGTCACATACATATGGACAAGAAAGGGTTAAGTTTATCATTTCTCACTTTATTCTTTTTTCTAATAAATTGTGATATTGTACCATCACCTTGAGCTTGGAGACTTAGTAAAACATTGCTCTTTTTTCTTAATTTTTGCAATCCAAATATTTTTAATTTGTTCAGAGTTATGGAAGCATCACCATAAAATAAAGATTCAAAAGTAGCTAAAGATTTTTACAAATAGTATAATGACAAAATATAAGCAGAGATCACAGAAAATCAGTGAGCTATTCCTATTAAGAAATAAATACTAGATATGATTTATAACTTTATTTTTGTGACAAGTGACAAACTACTAGTTATTGTAGAATAGAAATATACCTGAAAAACAGATAAAAAAAACACATCTGCTTCTTAGAAGAGAGGGAGGTTTGACATGGTTTTGATCAGAGGTATCATTAATGAAAGATTAATAAACTGAAAGATTAATAGCATCTCAAAGTGAAAATTTTCCTTTTATCTCTCTTTGCCTTCCTATCCTTTAATATAGGTGTTAATGAATATTGAAATGGACAAAAAGTGAGTTATGACACACGTGAAAGGACACACTGATCTTCATCCTTAAATAAGATTTGGTCTGCATTACTGTCCAGATTTGAATACATAAAAATAAGTGTTCTGCTAGACAAATTTTATGCCTAGTTATGCACACCAAGCAAATATTTATAGAGTAAAAATATAATATTATCTAAGTACTTTATAAGATGATCTCTAGGCAAAGCCAAGTGTTTTTTATACATCACGTTTTGCAGGAGAAGAAAACTGTTATCTTCACAATATTACCCACTCTACAGGGAATCTGTTTCTGTTCAGTCCCTAATGACTTCCCACTTTTCCTTCAATTTTCAGAAGAAACAGTTCCTCCTTGGGAATTAAGGTGAGTTTTATTGTTTTGTTTTGCTTGGCCATTTTTTTCTCTAATCTCTATTTTGGTCAAACATCTCAAACTGAATGGCTGTTCAGCCTCTGGAAATTGGCTGTGATTGCCATCTGATAAGCCCCTTTTCTATAAGACAGCAAAGCCACAAACCTGGCACAGCACAGGTTGGGCACATTGGGTGTGGCCTTCTTTAACATCAGTATTTTTTTAAATTTTAAAGAAAAATAATAATAAAACAGTTTCACAACAGGTTAGTAGGAAGTTACAATAATTAATACATTGCATATTGTTTCTTCATAGTTATTCAGAGTACAAGACATAAGCATGATATCTTGTTCAAACAATATTAGCACAAAACTTCCCTTCCAAAGGACTAAGAGAAAGTAGCTGTATAATTATCTCAACTATCTTGTGTATAAATATATTTTTTCTTCTTCCTTTATCACCAATTGTTTTTACCTGTTCATTAACCAGAAGACTATGGTCTACATGAAGTTAAATATTTCTAATTGTTCACTCGTGTGATCTTGCTGGCACACACATCTTGTTCTCTGAGGATTTTATTTTGGCAGCGATATGGGAACAAAGGCAAAGTCTCGGGGCTGTTTCTGCTCCTCTTGACACCAGGTTCAATTCCCCCAGGCAGGACACAGTGTTCCTTAAATCTTGCCTGGAAAACTGTGCCTGTGGGATTCAGGCTTTCTTTCCTGAAATGAAAAACCTCCTGATACTGCTTCTGTTGCTTTTAGGATATACTGGCTTCTTATCTTTTAGACATCAATCACTATGGCAATTTAAATCTTGCTAATATCCTACATTGACATCTCTACAACTGTTCAAAGGGCTCTATTATATTTGGTCACCTATATAACGGAAGAACTGCATTCTGTAGTAAAAGAAATCATGATATACTTGATAATTTTCTTCATTTTCTGTATGGCCCACTTTTCTTAGTGTTTTCTTAGTTCTGTATGGCCCCCAATTTCTTAGTGTTTGCATTCTTCCTGTTGAGTGTACTGACTAACATGATTACACACATTGGCTAAGTAATGTCCAGCTTTAGAAATTTAAACAGAAGGCCTTATAGTCCCTGAAAATGTTAATCTTGTAACAATTCATTTAGCATCTAAGTTTGGCGCCTCTGTTATATACTTTATTGGACTTAGTGGCCTCAGATAGAGAAGGAATAGATTTCCCATGGTATTTGGAGTCCTGAGATTAGGAATAATATAACAGCAAAATCTATGCTCAGATTTATTCCATGTAGATTTCAGCTTTAGTTCTTTTCATTTATATCTGAACAATTACATGCCTCACTGGACCTCTTTGTCCTTGCTTGCAGGGGTAAAGAAGGCCACTTCAACATGTTTCTCTGAACGCTAAGTCAGGTAAATAGCAGAGAGGTCCTAAAAAGTGTTCAAGTCTGTAACAGGTGTTAATAAATGCTAGTGATGAATGGTGGCTTCTTCCATGACTGCACCCGCCTCTTTCCTTGACCTCTGGATTCTTCAAATTCTTGCCAAGGGTGACGTGAGGAGCACTGTTTGTTGTTTACCTTTCATTTTATCACAATGTCTTCTAGCTACCCTATTTAGCTATGGCAATGCTATCAGATAGTGTCAAGGAAATTAGTGCCCATGTTAAAAAATTATTTCTATTTTCTATATGCCTGGGTTTCACTAGCAGAAATATATTAATACCCAAATATAAATAAATGAAAAAATATGTAAAGCATTATCAACCTGACAATGCCCCTCTTTAAAGCAACATTATATTAGTTACAGTGAGATATATAAGCTAAAAGTGTTTTCAAAATATGTTTAAATTAAGACATTGGACCGGGCATGATGGCATGTGCCTGTAAATTTCAGCAGTCTGGAGGCTGAGACAGGAGGATCATTGCAAGTTGAGACCAGACTGGGAAGTGAGGTCAAGGTTGACTTGAATTGCATAGTGAGATTCTGTCTCAAAAAAGACAAAGAAACATAATTAAAACATTGAAAGGTGTATTTCACATGTTCAAATGGAATCTCATCATACTTAGAGATGATAAAAATACATATTACTATAATGTTCAATTATGCAACATGAAATTGAAATATTTATAAGCAATCATAATCAAACTAAAGGCCAAACATAATCTTAAAAATAATGTTAAAGAATACATTTTGTGGATAAATGTTTAACTACCACCCCCCACCAAAGGAGAAAAATACAATAGATCTTATACATTTTGCAGTTCTTAAATTTTACAGAGTGCTAGTTAACAGACAACCCAGTGCACCTTTCACAAGGATAACTGAAGCACCCAATTTCAGAGACAGCTCAGGTATCTGGAGGAAGATAGCAGGAAAGGAATGTGTGTGACTCCCCCAGGCCAAGAGATGAGACCCCTGGGAACTGAGCCATCCTGAGACAAAAGCATTAGATGCTTAAAAGTTTGTTTATATCTGTGGCAGTTATCACTGGTACTTTGCATAAATTTCTGTCTATCTACCTTCCTTATAACAACATGGTTGGGTGGGTGATGTATGTGTCTACTTTTACATAACTAATTATTAGTCAAAAGGTATTACCATCTAAGGCTAATATATTTGATTGCCAATGCAAGGACTTGTGGAGATCTCCCTTTGCGACTGTGGCTTTTGCTATGATTACTCCAATTCACCTTATTAGTAGTGGGCAGGGGAGTAGAAGAAAAGCTGTTAGTGTTTTAAGCACCTAGAGTTTAAGAGAGGGTGTGTGTGTGTGGTGTGTTCTCTCAACAAAAAGCATATGTAAGTATGTATCAAGAACTAGTGCACAGGGCAGATGAAGAAACCTATAAATAGGTATATTATAGTGTGGAATGTAAAACTACACTATAAGGGAAAATGTCTTCTCATTTCATGAGTTGGAAAAGATGAATCATACCTTCTTCATTCTCTCTCATCCTTTACAATAAACTGCTACTGAGCAAATCTAGTTTTGGGGAACAACCCCAAGAAATTTTTTAGGGACACTAAAGTGGTATAAGAAATTCTATAGACTGATAGTAAAGATGATAATGGTCCTGAAAGAAATGTCAGAATGAGAATCGCTAGGACATAGCATTGGAGAACAAGATGAAAACTGCAATTAAGGAGAAAAAAATGCCCAAAATATATTTTCCAATACTTCGCTAGCTTTAGAATTATAAAGAAAGCTAGAAGACTGTTGAATAAAATGTGCTGTATGTTCCCAGGTTTGTAAATATACTTCTATAAGAACAAAATATATGCAACTACTTTCTATATAACTAAACTTGAAAAAATAGCTAAGTTGAATGCATGTATTTTGCACATTTCTCAGTTCTGTGGATGGGATGACTGTGTTAGATGATATTCATGATAGTTAATGAGCAATTATGTATCTATTTTATGACATTTATTTTTATTGATTTAAATTCTCGGATCACCCATTATGTTGTTATAATCAAGGTTTTCATATCAATTGGAATTTATGTTTCAGTAATAAACTAGGTAAGCAAGTTTAACTCTTAATACATGTTTTCATACAGGCATGCTGCTAAAAATACTTTCAGATGTATTGTTAGTGGCTGAAAATAATTTGAGGAAGAATAATATATCATGACATATAAAAGTCAAATGATATTTAAATCTCAGTGTACATAAATTAAGTTTTATTAGAACACAGTTATGCCTATTTGTCCACACATTGTCCACACCTGTTTGTCCATTAACATGAAAGTCAGATAGCTGGAATCTAATAGTTATCATCTGATCTTCACAGAAAGGTTTGTTATCCTCATGTCAAAGACATCAAAAGTAAAATGTAATCAAAAGTAATTATGAAATTATTTATTTAATTTGAGTAAACTATAAATAATCTATTGAAAATTCATCAGTTTAACTTCAAAAATATTTGTGTTACATAGTTAATTTTTTATGAAAATTCAATGGCAAAATATCTTAACCTGTACAAAATTTTGTATCTGAAATTTTTGACTGAATGATTTTTAAATATTTCATTGTCATGGAAAATATTTTAATTAAAATGAACTGTGTTCACTAAATTCCCAAATCTAATATTTAGTGATCCTCTAATTGTCCAGACAAATAATAGACATTATGCTTCCATAACATTACATCTAGACCTATAAAAATATGAAGTATTTCACATTTCCAATAATTCTCAGTGATTCTGTTCAATTGTGCAGTTATTATGAACTGTGATGTCATCTTCAGAACCTTCAAAATTAATTAGAATACACAGAATGGATTAAATGAACTTGGAACTACATATTAATATCACGGCAAAGAAATTCTCACTCACAACAGAGATAAAGAAATTCTTTGATTTTTCAGGTGAATCACAGACCTCAGTTGCCAACATTAGTACCCCAAAGCCTCAACTAAACCAAAAATTACAGACAGCATCACTGATTGCATATTCTTGTATCAAAGTTTGTTACTTCACAATTCATCTCTCCAATGTTCCTGTAACGCCTATACTCTATTCCTTATGTCAGCACATCCATGCCTTTATCTTGCTTTTCAATTAAAATCAGGAAACAATATCCCAGAGAATATTAACAAGGGGTTTATTTATTTTTACCAGTTTGCTTACAGAGTGATGTAATTTTTTTGAAAAAAGCTAAACAATAAAAGTATGTATTGTGTTTTCCAACTGAAGAAACAATTAAATGCAGACAGCAATTGGTAACTTATTCAAAACAAATTATTTCTAAGAATCTTGAGTGAAATTGGAAATGTAAAAAATACAATACCACTTAAACAATTAATCCAGATGCAATTATTTTATTTTGTAGAAGTCTTTCTGGATCATTTCTAAACATCAAGGAAATCACTCTTGATAGGAGGGTGCTGAACAAAGGAAAGTTGGAAGGAACATAGTGAGGAAGGAAGGAATTCAAATAAAGACCATAGTTCAGGAATAGGCATTCAATGAGGCTATTGTTAAAATTAATTCAATAGTAATTCATTTAAGAATGCATCCAAAAAGACCTATTTCCCTTTGCAAATTGAAAAAGGACCCCGATATGGAGGGAGAGTATCTCGTTAAGAGATTACTAGTGAAAAAGATTTAATGCAAGTTATATAAATTCATAAAAATTTACAAGACAGGTTTACACAAGCTGTCCGCAGTGTCAGGTGTGGAAGGGCAGTACGTGTCCTGGAGATCTAAAGGGTGCAGTGAGTAGTCCAAGGCCTGGCACTCGCTGTAGTGTTCTGTGAAAGTCTGTCTCTGGCGGAAGCTGAAGGATTTGTGCTAGAGGCTGAAGAGTCTGTTGGAAGCCAGGAGATTGCTTCTAGGGTGAACGCAAAGTCTGGTGCTCCTCTGAAGAAACAAAACTGACCCTTCTTCATTTCCTTTCTATTCTATTCAAGCTACAAACCTGTTGGTTGGTGCCACCCATACCTGGTGGGTTTCTGTCTTCAGAAAATCCCTTGAGTCACTCCCAAAGCAATGCTAATTAGATTTAGTTGGGCATTTCTTATGCAAATTGACACAATTAATTATCACAGAGCAGGTGGTGAACAAGGGGAAAGGGACATAAAAAAGAACTAAGATGTGTTACAAACATATGCCAACACCTCATGATGAATATAATCATTATGTACTGCAAACATGTACCAATAAGCATAAACATTTTTGAGAAATGTCCTCTATATGTGAACTATGGTCAATGCTAAAGGTTCTTCACCAGCATTTTAAAGGACCTGCTAGTTCAGGTAGGGAGATGCAACATAGATAAATCTTATGATAAAGTTCTGCATCTCGGGTGTAACCTGAGAACTACATACGTCAGAAACAATGTTGATGGTTCATAGGTAGACCAGAGCTCCAGTGCCCACTGCAGACCTACTGAACTCTAACCTGAATCATTCCCAACTTTACATTCCAAACCTGAAGTTCATTTCAGTTCCCTAGTTATCACAGATGAGGGTATTAAAGTCTGAAAATGCCTCAAAAAGAGAAAAAGATATTAAGCTTAAGAAAGACGTGGGAAAAAAATGTGTTAGAGATCAAAGAAAATTAATGACACCAATACAGAGTGATGAATGGTCCTAAATCTGCAGGAATGACATGAAGGAATAATTAAAGAAAACACTAAGGTAATTAATTTTAATAGTCATAATAACATTTCCAATTAAGAAAACTTTTAAGACAAGATATTATTAGTAGAACTAACTGTACTGAAAATGATAAAACGATTGCTTCTTTCATGATCCATTTTTCAGAGTTTCCGCAAGGAACAAAGGGATAATAGAGACAGAAGGAATGAAGACAGAGAACTAGTACACATCTTCAATTTGTGGATCTTTCAGGTTACAGATATTTATTTACTTATTTATGGATGAAGGTAAGGTGAGAAATATCATCTCACACAACATATCTGTTGGGGATCTAAATTTTATTAACAGTAATACTGTCTTTGGATTTTTAATGATTTCATGTTTCAAAGGACTTTTCTATTCCCAGAAAACTATCACTTTTCCACAAGACTCTTGTGTTTTGAAGAAATATCATATCATCAAACATTAAATATTAAATACTAGTGTGAGAATGTTATTATAATCTAGGCAATCCTATGCAGTTGTTTTATGCTGAATATTTATAAATGTGTCTGGAACTTAGTCTAGAAATAGAGCCTAAACAGAAAAAGATACGTTGAATTTATTGATTCACAAACAAAAGTGTTCTTGAAGTATGTTTGTTTTTACATTCTTACCTAGTCATACAGAATTGAATACAGCTCAATTGTTTCTCTAGATCTAGGCAATATTTCAATCAGAATGATACTAAGTACCAAATAATCGTCCTTTTACAGGATTAAGTTATCTATTGCCTTATTTGTAAAGAAACAAACAAAAAAAGCATATTAAGATTTCAAGAACACTAACACTTCAAGATGGATGAAATTGACATCTGGAATAATACTACAAATCAAAGTATGCTTGTGCCCCAGCGGGACACATCTAGAGGAGATGGCTGACCTGTGTGCATTAACAGACAAATAAATCCTACCTGTCTCTACAAAGAGGATAGAAATGTCAAGCTTTATCTCATACTTATTTGAGAATAATTGATTTGTTTTCTCAAAGACCAGCTCTCTAGACCTCCAAGTCAAAAGAGTTTCCCAGGCTGTCAACCTTTTGATCCCAGAAGTCATTTTTTATCCACATATCCTGAGAGAATACCAATTGCTCATTATGAAACACATTGTCAATAAGACAGTCTTGTGCCAGGAAGAGCAGAGGGCTTCCTGACAATCTAAAAAAAAAAGATACTTGCATGAAAGCTGATAAACTGTTAGCACACATGCAGAAAAGGACCACATTAGTAAACAAAAGCCGAGTAGCACATGAGACAAAACCTCAGCATCACAGATTACTCATTTGCAACTGCAGGTGATTTCACTTCAAAATTTATCCGCTATTTGTCTTGAAACACTGTGTACCAGAAAAGCAGAGACAGGAAGAAATCTTGCTTTATTGATTAGACTTTTACAACTGTCATCCCTACCTCTGGTGAAGTATGATAAGTGAATGCACTGATTCCCTCAAATGCAATCATGATAACTTGTGATAGTTTCTCCATAATTTTTTCTACTTCAACATGATGTATTTTCTAGTGTTTAAAAATATTTGTAGTTTCCCCAAATTCCTAATTCATAAAGCTCTCCCTAACATCTAGTCCACTCAAATCATAATATAATAGTAAAAGTATAAATTTAATAATCTAGAGCAAGCAATTTTCACTGATGTTAACTTCTTTTTATTTATTCATTAATAAACCTTGAAATGCTTTTTCTAGATTATAAAGATGGTAAGAAATGAAGCAAATGACTTCCATTACACAAGCCAAAAAAACCCCCACTATTAAACTGCTGTATGTCTCATAGTTTACTTTTCTTGAAAACTTCAATAAAATGACTTAAATGGAATCATATTTAATGACTGTACTTGTATTAGTACATATTTGCAGTACCTAATGTTTACATTCCTCCTATGGAGTTGATACTTGCATAACAGTATATTTTAATTCCTTTTTTCACTCCTTTTTTTCTCATTTTCTCCCTCATTCCCTTCATATCTTTATCCTTTTCTCATCTGAGAAAGACTTATCTCCTCCCTACTTCCTGTTGTCTATCTTTAATGATGTTCTGTATTTATAATTTGGGTTTCTCACATAAAAGAAATCATGCAATATTTAAATTTATGTGTCTGTTTTATTTCACTTAACATTGTGGTCTGAAGCTGTATTTATTTCCCTACAATGGACTCAAGTTTATCTTTCTTTATGACAGAGCAATATGCCATTCCATTAAGTTCACATTTTTTATTCATTCATCTGTTGATTTAAATGTGAATATTTTACCAGTAATTTTAGTGACAGAGGTAAATGTTTCAAAATTATGTTAATACAAAGTACTTTGTGTTACTGCATACAGATATTCTATATATGGAGGAAAATATATGATAGGGTGAGAAAGACAGGGAGGAAGATAAGAAAGAGCTACAGATGAAATAGTTTCCTTTAGGAAATTCTTTCATTTTTGTGAAACTACAGTATTTGCTGCTTTAGTTTCAGTTATAATTGTGCAACTCTACAAACTCTAAAAACAACTGAAATGTACAATTTAGTTGTTGCGTATATGAACTGTATCTTAATAAATGTGTTACAGGTAAGATTATTTTATTGAATGTTAATAAAGTAGAATTACACAAAATACCTGTCTTAGTTATGCATAGTGATAAATCCTAACAAATCAACAAATGATAATATAGAACATTTCCTCTATATGTTTTTGCCTGCTCTTTTGCATTCAATCTCTTCCAGACTCACAGGTTTAAGAAAGCACTGATTATATTTCTGTCAGCATATATTTAATCATTTCCTTGAGTTTCATACAAACTGAACACCCACAATGCACGCTTTTGTCTGACTGAAATTTTGTATATCAGTTATATGTTTCTTATATTGATAATTGGTCTTAGTCTTAGTTACTTTTTTCTCTCATTGCTGAGACAAAATAGCTGATGCCCAAAGTTAGGGAAGGAAAGGTTTTTTTTCTTATACGTTGGAGGTTTCAGTCCATATTCAGTTGGCTTCAGGTGGTCAAGGTGGCATGGTGGGGCCACAGCAAATAGCAAGCTCCAACTGGGCAAGAGAGAGGGAGACTTGCCTTCTTCCCACCTTTATGTCATATGCTGACTCCACCCTCAGGTTGGTGTAGCACTCATACCACCAATCTAAGTGCTAGAAATTGGACCAATCACAAATGCTACATTTGGTCACATCTATGATTGCATGAGGCTTGGGGTGGAGCCTCAGGAACACAGACCATAACAGTCTTCCTTAAACTTCTCAATGAATTTGGGGGGTGTTCCAAGATTTCTGGAATTTTCCATGATGAACAAAGTTAGCATAAACATCACTGAGTACATGCTGTGCTTCTGTATTTTTATTTATTCTTCTGTAAGTAATTAGAGTATAGTGCATGCAACATGACTATTTAAAACTTACTATTTTTGCTTTATTTTTTCACCTTAATATAAAATTTAAAGAATGGGATTCTGAAAAGCTGGATGAAAAATGAGTGAATAAATAGGCTAATTAATTCATTGTAAACTACAATATTGGATGATCTTGCTGGACAGATTAAATTTGGGAAATGTTCAGTGTCTTCTCATTTTTTTCTCTTAGATTAATGACTGATCAGATTCCAGAGAGGGTTTCCATGCACTTTCCCTCCCCTTCCAATGAAGGCCATTTGTGAAGGGTACTGGAACACAGGGCTAACGTGGACAGTGTCTTAGAGCTGCCTCATATTAGCACACCAGAAATTGCCAAATTTTCAGAAATTTTGTGAGGCAGATGCTAATATGATAAATATTAAAATTGTGCAAACTTCAATCAGTTTGTCAGTAACAAAGAAAACTTTTTAAAATACCATGAAATTATATTTCAATGTCATTGGATAATTTTATACTCATGAGCAGTATGTAAGAATTTCATTGCTCTGTATGTTTTTTAATTTTTGGAACTTTTAATTTTTGAATTAGCTCTTCAAGTAAATGGAGTGATATTTCTTTGTGGTTTACAGTTTCATTTTTATGATGACCAATAATATGTGCAAATGTAATCTCTTATAATGATATGTACATATATGAATTTCCTATGTGAAATGTATTTCACATGTTTCATGAGAATCAGTCTTATTGTCATTAAAGTAACTGATCCCAGCTGTAAAGTATGTGACCAACAGACAGCCTTCAAATACCAGATACTTCAAAGCCTGCCTTAGCTGCGGTGAGATACCTACCTGAGATCACATCATCTTGTTGATAGTGGCTGTGTTGTTCTGATGTGAAATACTTCAATGGCAATATGAATTTCAGAGCAGTGAACCAGTTTACTGAAGGTCTGAACTGCAGTGTTACTCATCTTTCTTTGTAAACCATATTGTACACCCTTCCTTTCAAAGGAATTTACCTAATTTTCTTATATTCAAAACCAAATATGTTTCCTGTCTCTTATTTGTAAATGATATATTTAACTAGTGTGAACTTTGTTTCATTGAGAATTTGAGATTTTAAGACTTAGATACCATAAACACTGCTGTGATCCCTTTTTAAAACCTTGCAAACACTGATTGATTTTCTTCTGAGTGCTATTCAGAGAATTCTACTTTTATGATGGGTTCCTTGATATGCCATTTGAAAAAGTATTTTTTATTATTAATTCTATTGGTACATTTCAGAGGGCTGTGGAGGAAAAAGTGCTCTTTGAAACAGTGTTGGTGAGAGTAAATACTGGTGCAACTGTTGTGGAAATCAGTGAGGCTATTCCACAGAAAACTGGGATTAGAAGTCCTGTTCAACCCAGCTATTCCTCTTCTGGGTATCTTTCTGGAAGAATTAAAATCATAACAGCGATATACATATCCATGTTTACAGCACATATTTTGTAATAGTTAAATCTTGGGAACAAACTAAATTCTCATCAAACAACGAATGGATAAAAGATGAGTTTCTTTTTTAATACATTGTAGTACTATTCAGTCATAAAGAAGGATAAACTTGAGAAATTTCTAGGTAAATATATGCACATTGCATTCATACTTTTAAGTGAAATAAACTGAACACATGTATAAATGTAGCATCCTTTCTCTGGTGTGAGATAACAAATGTGTAAATAAGAACCAAAATATATAAAAGATATTGTGTAATAGGAAGAAACTTTTCAAAAGAAAGAGGAACTGTGGTGAAGTCTTAACTTTTAGTCAAGTTAATTTTTGGAAGGAAGGAAGGAAGGAAGGAAGGAAGGGAGAGAGGAAGGAAGGAAAGAAGGAAGGAAGGAAGGAAGGAAGGAAGGAAGGAAGGAAGGGAGGGAGGGAGGGAGGGAAGGAAGGAAGGAAGGAAGGAAGGAAGGAAAGAAGGAAGGAGGGAAGGAAGGAAGGAAGGAAGGAAGGAAGGGAAGGAAGGAAGGAAGGAAGGGAGGGAGGGGGGGAAGGAAGGAAGGAAGAAAAAAGGAAGGAAGTGAAGGAGGAAAGGAGGGAGGGAGAGGAAAGGAGAAGGAAGGGAAGGGAAGGGTCTCATTCTTTGGTTAATTTTTTGACAAAGCTGAAATTTCAACTCGGTACCCCTGCTCAGACTACATTTCTCTCTGTGGAGTGAGCACTCAGTTGGAAGTATGATATTTATTTTAGAAGCATGTGTCACCTGCCTAACTTCCATTATTTATTTTTTCATCCTTTATAGCAAACTTGCTTCCTGGGTCTGACCCTTGTCTTGTCCTGTGACCCATAATAATTTGGAATCATACACATGATAGTAACATACACATGAAGTGGCAGTGAATGCTTGTATTAATATAATTATAGCCTCAAAGCACTATTTACAGTGATGCTGTTATTCAGAAAAAACACATTTTAATGTACTTAGGCCATAAAATTACTCATGATGTGTGCGGAAACACTTGATATTAATTAAGCAAATTTTCTTCTACCTGGAACATTATTTTATTTTACCAAACTTACTTTCATGGGTTCTCTGGTTTCAGGCACAGTCTGTATTCATAACTAGGTTCTGAATTCTCAGTTGGTGCTGAAACGAGGCCACAAACCCACAGAATAAAAGGTGAAGTTAAGCTCTGATTCCAGAGAAAAGGAGGCAAAAAAAGAGCAAAAATAATATAGTTATCAGAACTGCAATCCAAAAATCAGAAATACAGATAAATCAAATCTCCCCAGTATCTCCAAGAAGACTAATCACAGCCACATATATACAAAGATATGTATACAAATACATGTACACACACAAACATAATAACATACATACAAACACATCTTCTGTAAGGCATCAAAATCAAAGGAAAAGGTCTGCTGAATTAGCTGGAGGTAGAAGAGGGTATTCAGATGTATCAAGGAGAAAAAAAAGCAAAATAGAAAATGTATCTTAGATGTAAAACATACTTCCTTTTTTAGTAAATATGGTGGGAGAGAGGAAGAGAGAGACAGAGACAGAGACAGAGACAGAGACAGAGGAGACAAAGGGAAAGAAAGAGCCCCTCAATGTGATGACATTTCACAAGGGAATTCAGAGTCCTCTGCACCTGTCACTCCCGAAGTACTGCTTTCGCAGTAAATCACCGTCTGAAATTCTCCTCCCCTTTGTACTTCTTCTGCTGCACCTGCGAGGTGAGTCTGGTACTGCTGACACGGCACGTAGAATCAGTCGGTGAAAACACCTCACAGCAAGTACGCTTGCCCATTGACCTTCATCCTTCTCCTTGGGGTGAGAAGCATCTGGCAGTTCCGTGTTCCAATATGGGCAAAGCTTTGAGCACAGCCCTAGGACTTTTCTCCTTCGTGTCAAAACCTCCCTTAGCAGAAATAAATGAAGGAGGAAATGGGGCATGAGGCCCAGCTACACTCTCCTCCCAAATTGAGAATTTACAGCTGTGAGTCAAAGCAAGCATTCAGAGCTTTAAAGGGACATTGCCCGTCATCATCTTCCATACTGAGGATTCAACCCAACATCTCAAACGTGCTAACCAAAGCTGTACCAGTGAGCTACACACGCAGCCTGCCTGTTACCTCATCATCACTTTAGTGAAGCAGATTTTAAACAAAGAACATAATCTGATTAATATGTTAAAATAAGGTTTCTTTATGTATGCCACAACACTGCAGTATTGTGATTTTAAAAGAAAAAAAAAATTTAAATGACTCTGGCAAATAAACAAAGCACTCCATTTCCTTAATTTCTGAGTTGCTATTAGTGAGTCAATATAATAACATATGTATAGCGGGTACATTTCTAAAATTTGATATATCACCTTTAAAACATTTAACTTCCCCCAGTATTAGAACCATTTAAACTCACAAGTATCAAAACTTCAGGCTCCTAAGTTCCCTGAATTGAGACATGAGTGTAACTTACCCAGTTAAAATGCAGACTGCATGCAATATGCAAAATTCAGATATGAAATAAATGAGTTTTGGGCTATTTATGAAGTTTAGAAGCTTGTAGGAGATAACGTAAGGTGATAATATGAATAGGTTTTTCATTTAATTTTATGTTTAACAAGAACTTATAATAGGCTTCGCTAATTATTCTACCTTGACCAAAAGCATTATTTAATTTTACCAAACTCACTTGAATTGATTTATAATTGAAATAGTCAATCATAGCTGGCAATTCTCCATGGTTTCTTGAGATTTCCACAAGCCTTATGACTATTGACTCCTCTTTTTTCCGGACTATCTTTTCAGGGTTGTTTGTACAACAAACAGGTATGGAACATAGAGGGAGCAACTTCTCTGGAGCAAAGGACAAGGATTCTAACTCCTTAGCATTGTAACGATTATGTCTGATTATGTCTTCCTCTTGCACTGAGGGCAATCACACTTATGCTATTTATAAAGATTTTAATTCCCTAATCTCAGGGTTCCTCTCCTCTAAGGCAGTTTAGTAAAAATATCATCAGGTGATATTTTCCTGTAGTACTTGATCCTCAAGGGACCAATACAAAGAGACCAATATTTTCAGTACTACTATGACTGCAGGTTAGAAGCAGTCTCTTTTCACTAATTTGAATACCGTGTCTCTTACACTGTGAAGGCAGGATAAAATTGAAAATCTTTCTAGGTTCTTAACATGTTTGGTGATAAAGATGGAAATATGACACAGACCTGGGATTCTGAAAGAGGAAATATGAGAGTTTTGTTGATCAATGAATGAAGGAAACCAGAGTTAAGTAGATGGGAATGATAGTAAGTATTTTATAAAGCAATGTAACTTGAGCAAATGAGGAATTGGAGGGTGTTTAGCAAGGGAACACCAGAAGACAGCTCAAATATTTTCTTTGTCATTGCAGACTGTTTTCTACATCGAAGCTGCCTTGCCAATCTTCACTGCTGACTAAAAAACTCAGACATAATTTGGAAACTTGTTAGCCAAATTGTTTCCTAAGATTTAATTACATAATCCCTCTGTCAGTAAAGGAAAACTTTAGTGTAACAAATAATCCTAGAATTTGTCCTTCCTGGGCAAAAGAATTTCTGATGAAAGCTACAATAATATACTTCTATGGTGATCTTAAAAGATGGCAGAAATATATGCCAAGTATGAGTAGTAGGGAATCATCAGAATTTTGACTCGTTCACCTGGGCAGGCTTATAAGGAAGCTGGTTTATGTTACAGCTTTTGTATCCATCACTACAAATTCAGATCCATTCAGGCAGCCCAATAAACTATCTCAAAGCTTGTATGCCTCACCTCAAGGAAGCTTTGCACCTGTTTGAGAGGTTAGCTGGAGACAGGACACCTCCCAGGGGAAACCACAGTGAGATGTTGGCAATTATTCAGAGATTTATACTGCTCAAGACTGAATTTTACATAGTGATGAAGGCAAAACACTGTAGAATGAGAAATGTATTTAAAGAGGCTAGCTAGATTCTTGTAGTTAGGCTTAGCATGCTGGGAAACACCATTAGTCTAAGAAGAAATCTTAAATAATGTAATCTTGACATTGAAGAACATATGCTTTGGATTAAGTTAGACTCTTCAAAGAAAGTCATCTTGCATAACAAAAGCCTGAGTCAGCTAGAACATTAAAAATACAAGATCCCATGTAAAAATCAATGCATCTGCAACTGCTGAGTTAAGGGCTTCTAAGACTGAAACAGATGGTGTCATCCAGGAAGATCTCAGCATCCAACACAAAACACTAAGCAGATTCCAATATGGGAAGTTTATTTAGTTGAGTCCTGAGCTGTTATCATGTTTGTCAAAACAATAAATAAATGCAACTGTTGTTTGATGGCATGGTATGATTCTGGTTTCCTCCTATGTGCCCCAATCCTTCTTAAAGCCTTTACTCAAAAATTAAATGTTTCAGGAAAAGTAGACATGATTAATGGAGAGGCCCATTTCTCCATTATCACAAGAGGAATCAAAACCGTACTCACCATTCTGGATATTTTGGGAGACATACAGTGGGAGATAATCAAACTTTTATGGGACTGAGTAATATATGTGATGCAATTACAATTCTCTTCAGACCATGCAAGGAAAAGACATTCAAATTCAGCTAAAGGGTTTGAGCACAGTTGTGGAGGCACTCTAATGGACTTTCTGGGTAGAATATTTTGGACCAATTAAATATAATGGCATTATTTCTTCCTCTAAAAATAAAATTGAGATTCATGTCACACCATGTACTTCAAAATGTGAGGTTCAGAATTAATTCTTCATAATTAGAAAAGTACGAGGTAAACAAATGCAGTACATAAATTGCTTTCCTAAACCCATTCCCTTTCATTTGCAATCTATGGTTGGTCTGGATTTAGAACATTTCTACTTCCTGATTTTCAAAACCCTCACTGCATACATGCCTGGCAAGCTACACACACAGCATCTTGTTGGTTGGACAGCAGAGTCATCAGTCTCAGCACTCTGAACAGGAATGTTGTCACACTACCATCTGTGAAGGCCATTAATAAGAGGAGGTAATCTCAGATGTCTGTCTGGTATATTAAAATTTTCAGAGAAGTGTGAATGGATAGGAAATACTTAATCCTTCTGACAATCAGCACTTTTTTTGGACTCTGGGAATTGGACATTAAATGTACTTAACTTTGGCATTCTTCCTGATCATTTATATTGAATAATCCACAAATACTTGGTGGGTGACACAATCCAACAACATACATGGAAGAAATTCATTAAACTGTAATAAAATCCCTCAATATTAATGACTTCTTTCCATACTGAGTCCATATAATCATTGACTTTCACCAGTATGCCTTTGACCAAGAGAGGCAACCACAGTGCAGAGGCCATCCTTGGGACTTTTGCATCATCTCCATGACATAGCAGAGTTCAAATGATTAACTTGCCACCGGAATTTTGTTGAAACTTACTGCCTGAATTTGGCATTGACTAACCTGAACTTAAACAAGGTCAGAAGGATGCAACAAGCCATATTTGTCAAATGGAATCTTTTCAATCAGGAATGGACGTATACTAACTTGGTCCACATATCTCCAATTTACTTGAAGAGTGGCAAAAAACAACTAAGCAATACACCATCTCCTATCACCCTCCCTTATGAGAAAGTTTATGGACCTTATTCACTCGTGATTTGGGTAAGCTCATGATTGATAAAATCTACTAGGCTTCTGCATCTGTTCAACCTCACTACCAGCTGCAAAGAATATCAAATGATACAATCATCCTGCTCAGTGGACAGAACTCACAGCCATTTTCACAATCTTTCCAATACCTTGCTGAGACTTGTTAAAATTTTACTGAGTCTTAGACTATTGCCAATAGCCTGGTGTTTGGTAAGCCACTCAGAGAACTACAGACTAATATTCTCCTTTTGAAGCCATGAATTACAAACATAAATTACAACTCATCCAATTGACCAGACCATCTCAACTGGTCACACAAACACCTTGCATCTGATGAAATCAACTGTGTACATGCCAATATTTGTGTCAGTGTTTGCCTGTGTCACAAAACATACCATCATATTTGATTGAGCATAGCAATATATCTTCTATTACAGACATTGTTTCTCATGCAGAGATAACCACTCCATGCTAGAGTTTTGTCTTCTGGTAAGAATTCATCTAACTAAGAAAGATGCCACGTAACATGAAGTACGTCACTTGCCTGATCCTAGAGGCTTTATTACATTACATGGTAGATCCCCTCTAACTGTTGTTGTCAGTGTCTCATCACAACTGATTCCTATTCAGGCTGCAGTACTACTAATCTGTAAGGGACGTGACTACAGGAACACTATCCTGCTATTATAGTCCCTGACATGGCATAGTATCATGTATTTGGTTTAACAAAACATTTTCATAAGATAAAGGTGATTATTTTATCACAAAATCCATTCATCAATGAACCTCCCATGCTCCCAATCATCACAAATATCTTAGTATCCTTGCCAGTAATTGATATCATTGGTATATTTGATTTTCAACCTTTTGATGTGTGTGCAAAAGCTTCTCATTATGGTTTTAATATGCAATCCCCTGGTGATTAATGATACTGAAAACCTTTCATTATACTTATTTACAATCTGTACATTCTACTAAGTGAAATGTCTATAATTTTGTCAGTTTTCTAAAAATTCTTCTCTCCTTGTGTTTTGAGATCTTTATATGTCCCAGATATGTGTACTTTGATATGTGGCTTAGAAGTATTCACTAGTAATTTGTACTTCTATCTCTTCACAAGATTGTTTGAGAAAAAAATTTTAATTTTGGTGAGGTCTATCACTATGGTTTTTTAATGGTTGGATTATACTGCTGGTGTCAGGTCTAAAATGATTTGCTTAATCTTACCTTCTGACTATTTTCCATTATTTTTACTTAAATTTTATAATTTTATGTTTTACAGATATGCTCATTGTCCATTTTATGTTAAGATTTATATTGAGCTTTATTTTTTATATGGATGCCCGATTGCTTAACTATCATTTACTGAAAAGTCTATCCTTTCAATGTAGTATTGATTTCACGTCTTGGTCAATAATCAATTCTGCACACTGTGTGAGTCTATTATTATTACTCTATTATTTCTACCTCATGCTTTGGAAGCTCTTTTTTGATACAGGCAAATTTAAGATTATTTTATATCCTTAGCAAATTATTCATTTTATGATTATTTTATGTCTCTCTTTATCTCTAGTAATTTACTCTAAATTAGATGAGTTTGACAATAATTTTATTGTTATCTCTTTTAAAATTACCTTACAGTGGCTACTTTCCATTCCAAATACCATTTAATTTCACACATATTAATATAGAATTATCTAAAGTAAATTAGAGCCTGGTGAACTCTAATATAAATATAAGAATGAGTGCTTCCTTATCGAATGCATCTCTACTAATTGCATGACATAACCTTTAAAAATTAAAGATATTTCCCTAGGTACTCCAAAAAAATTAAAGATGCTTGTATATGTCAATCTGGAATAATAAAAAAGAATATATTTTCCAAAAGAATCAGTGCACTATTGGTATATACTATCCCATAATCTAGTTCATTTATTGTATTCATAATAACTAGTGTCTTATCCCAGTATTCCCATGTTGAGGAGAGATCACATTGGGATTATAGGTGTTTTATTATTGTAACTTAGAAGTTACAATAGAAGTCACTCTACTTGTGCTGCTGAGCTAAATGTCTGGCCCTCATAATTGAATTTTTAAATCTTTCCCAAATATTTGTTATTATTAACATTAAACATATCAGGAAACTTAACTTCAGACAAATTTAATGATCCATTATGTCAAATCAGGTCATGATCTGAGTCCCAAAATGGAATTCAGATCTATTTAATATCAAATCCATACTGAGAGATGAGAGGGAACAGTGATATTCCAGACAGAAATCTCTGTCTTTGGGATAATTCTAATTTGCTAAGGTCTCTACATATTGAAGATAATCGACAGATATTACTAGATTTATGACTGTCTTTCTACAATCAGGCTAAATTAGCATATTTTAGTTGATCCTTCCTACATATATTTGTACTAGTCGGCTCTCCCTTCACCGAGACACAATATCCACAATTTAAAGGACAGAAGTTTTAAATTTACTCATGGTTTCAGGGAATTAAGCACATGGTCGGCAAGCTCCAAGGCAGAAACTTTATTACAGAAAGCTATGGGGGAGCAAAACTGCTCCGTTCATGGTGGCCTGGAAGCAGAGAAGGGAACAAGGCCAGAGGAAATGGAAAGACACTAGATCTAGTACCCAAGATCACGTCTCCATATCCACCCAAGCACAGCCAGGAACGTGCCTTAATCCAGTGAAACTGACATACAAGGCTTAATGGTCACACTATGGTTGGTTAATCAATAAAGGATAAACAATGATCAGAATTAAAGGTGGTTGACAATTGTTGGTAAATATATTAAAATATTTCAAATTAATCATAACAAATTTCAGATATCTGAAACTTTTTTAAAAATTTCTCTTTTGGTCTGGAATGTGATATAGTTGTGCTTTCCAAGAGTCTTTATTATTCTGTGATTAGAAAAGCAAAAGAAACTGAAATTTTTATCACCAGAAGAATAATATATAGAAGTCACAATATACATGACCTTTTATAAAAACTCAATGAATTTTACAATATAAACTATTAAGTTCTTTGAAAATGTGTACTTCCTGAAGTTCACATGGTAACATAATAAAAGTTCTTATCAGCTGAAAGATATGACTGTCTTAAAATGTCATTTATTTGATAAAGACATAATTCCCCATTTCATAACAGAATTTTCCAGTAGTAGTAACCATGTATTTAAATAAGTACAAGTACTATGAATGTAGGAGCAGTTTAAAAATCATCTGTAGGTTCATAAAATATGACTATATTATATAATGATGTCTTTAAATTTGTGTCCCTGCTTTTCAGTGTTGAATGTGAGTGTTCTCAAACTTATAACATTTCAAATATTAGCACCAGTCAGTGTTTTTTTTTCATTTTAAAGACATTTTTCAGATAAGGATGTCTTTCTAATATGAAGAAATCATTTGTTGGAGGCTCAGCAATTAGGACAATTAGGTGCCTTTCCAATGGTTTGTATGTGAGGTGAACAGCTCTGGCTATGGTAGAGAGGATGCTGATGGAGAAAGAAGCCGCAGCCAAGCATGGGCAGAGCACATGGCTAGCAAGAATGGCTTCAGGAGACACATTCTATCTTTGAAAACAAGACAATGGTCAGGTCAGAACGGACCCAAGCAGTGATACAGAACCAAAGCTTTAAACAATCAGCGAAACAACCTTCAGCTGGCATGGCACTTTCTTCTGAACATGTAGGTTCACACAGGTCAAAATAAACTAAGCAAAGCCTCAGTAATCCGAGGGTAGTCTACATGCTAATAGTGACATAAACCCTTTGAATTTTGCACTCTGTTTGAGGTGATTCTCTTTCAAGCTTAATGATCCAAAAATGTATTTCACACATTCTGCAGTCTGATTCACCATTCAATTAAACCTTATCAGTGATGTCACTGAATTATCTCGAACGATTTGAAATGCATTTTTCCAAATAACTTAACGTATAGGAATTTTAAAAGATAATAACTGTAAAACTGTCTCATTTAAATATTTTTTCTAAAAATTTCCCTATTGCCACAATGAAAACCTGGACTTTACTCTGCAATCTCATGATGGAAAAAGAAAGAAGCTGTACAGCCATATGAATCTGTTGAAAGTCTCTGGAAGTTGCAACACAGATCTAAGTTAGCAATTTAAAATCTTATGACCTCTTCATGACTTTCCCGAAGTGAACTCCTTCAATAAGACCAATGACAAGAGAAATGGTCCATGCTGGATTGATATCAAGGCTCACCTCTTTTCAATTCTTTTTTCAGTAGTCTCAGAGGAGGGAAAGGATCAGATATGCTCCCTTAATTTTGTTTCCTGGCAATTAACTTCCAGAATAACACCAAATAATTACAATCATAACATTGCAGAGAAAGTTAGAGTAGCAGTAAACGTTGTTAAGCTGTGACCTTTGACAAACAAGCCCGTATAAATGGTGTGAGGCTGACTTGTGTGTAACTGGTAACCTGCTTTGCACTGATGCATAGAAAATTTTGGGAAGGGCATAGCTCACATGTTGAAAGTAAAATCTAAATGCTTGAAATGTATTTTGGGAGGAGAGAATAGGAGAATTAACACAGAGAAAGTGTTCAGCAAGAGAAAGCAACAAAAATTCTAATTCTATATATGTACTCCTGTATTTCTCTATTTTACTTTCTTCTAAAGAATAATAATCCTCTTGTGTTTACTCATAAGGGTACACAATAGAACAATGCTGAGTTATGGCATGTGTGAGTAGGTATAAATTAAAATATGTGTTTTATCAGAGAGATGGCTGAGTATCTCTAGCTTCCCTATGCCATTAGATTCACTCAAACATTGTCAGTCATTAGAACCGACCTGACTCACACCACTCAATGTAGCTTGTGTTCTTTACTGATGAGAATCTCAATTTGACAAGTATTTGTACTTTAGCTTTTCTCTGCTACATTTCAATTATTGCTCTCTAGTTCTTTAATACACATCCTCTTTTCACCCCAGATTTCCAAAACCCAAAAAATCCACCTCACCTCAAATAACAGATTACTGAACTATGCAGACTTTGTGTATTCTATTGCAAAAGGCTATTGTAGTTTTGCCTATTCACATATTGCATTTCATGCTACTAACACTACAAATAAAGCAAGTAATGACTAAATTTGAGTGAAACTTTTTAAGAATTCATAGATTACTTTAGCCAGAAATTTTAATTTAATTAGCTCCCTCCCTTTTCATAGTTGTTCTTCCTGAAACCCAAAATATTGGATGATATAAGATTCTCCAGTGTGATAATATAGGAGTCCTGAGAAATGACTATCTTTCTTGAGAATTGTTATGCATTTGAGTAACTGGCAAATGATTTCATTTAATACCTTTGCTGTAGACTGTTTTATTTAATTTATCTTGAAATAAAGATGTGGATCTTTCTAAATATTAAAACTTTGAGACCTCAGATTTTATATTCATGATAGGTTTGGGAAAGCTTTTTAATAAAATATTCCCAATATCTTCAGGATTCTCATGACTAGACATCTAAGAATTAAGAAGGTGATTATACATATTTTAAAAACTTAAAAGTTCTGCCATGATTAGGAGACAGTAATGTATGATTTTCACTAGACAAATCTAGTACGTATATGTAAATGCATTCTTTGGGTTTTCTGACCACTGCGTAAAAATATTAGTGTACACCTGATTATAGAAAGTAATTCAAAGCATAAATAAAAATAAAAGTTTGCAAAAATATATCAGAAGTAGATATTCAATAGCCCACTGTGAATTAAAATCAGTAGAATTTTTCTATAACGTAACTACAGAAAGAAAAATAAGATTAGGATTTATTGTACCATTAGTAAAAATATATCTTTAGTAATATCATTTTAGTATAAATAAGGCTTCAAAAGAAATATATCTATGTTGGTGAGATATAATGTCAAGATCTTTTTAAAAATGAGCCATAGATTAGAAAGAAAACTTAACTGCTGTGAAGGTACTAGCTAAATAATTACTTTGATTTGTATATCTGCATAACTTTGGAATGTAACTTAGACTGAAACATGATATTATATTTAATTTAGTTCTTTTATTGTTTTTGACACTGCTATCAATGGTTAAAAAATATTATGTGCGATAACTTCGTCTTTGACACAGTTGGCATAGCTGTGAAAAGTGAATTGCTAGAACATGTCAAAGATATTCAGAAAATTTGCATCTTCCCATTTCCACCTACTTGGTAAAAATACATAGGTTTAAAAGTAATATTGGACTTCTGGTATAGTGGCACCAAAATGTGTATCCTGTGCATGTTTGCTGAGAGTCTGCCAGGTCAGTAGCGTGTTCTGTGATTTCTATTGCCTGCAGTTTGCAATGGAAAAACTCTAGGAGAAACTGAAACCAGGCAGTAGCCCTTCCACTATAGAAACACTATGGTGTTTCTATATTTGAACCTGCTGAAGATGAACTGAAACTTTCAAAATAAAAGGTTGTAGACCAATGCAGTATGGAGTCCCCAGCACCTCACCAAGGCCCCACTGGGAGGCACACACACCAGACCAGCCCTGGGGGAGGACACACTGAAACCCAGCAAGGCCCCAGATCAGCCCAGGGGTGGCAGCCCAAGCAACCCACATGATGGATGGGCAGAACCAATAGCTTGAAAAAGCCTGAAGCAGCAGTCAAAACACGAGCAAAAGGTTGGGAAGTTAGGTGAACCAGCATTGTGCCTCTGCTCACAAACACTTGAAGCGGGTAGGTGAGAACACCAGTTTTTTTATCAAAAAACTCTGAAAACTTCAGCCATGTCCAAGTCCCCTCATCAGGTGGCCAAGATCAGTCTTGTACCCTGCACAAATTCCACTTCAAACTTGGATGGAGCTCTCAACACATTCCAGGGATCTGACTTGGACTGACCATACAAATATAAGACACCCAAGGAATTTTACTAGTTTTATGTTTCTCTATAAATTTATTTGGTCTGAATATGTTGTGTTCTTTTATATAATTGTAGAATTTACTCCTATCATTAAAGGTATCTTTTTTTCATTTTTGTATTTTAATGGTTATTTTTTTGTTTTGTTTTTTCTCTTTTTTTCTTTTTTTTTCTTGCTTTCATGACTTAAGATTTATTACTTTCATTTTCATTTTGTAACACTCTTGTCAACTATCTTGCCTGATTTTATGGTACTTTCATGTCAGTGAACTATGTCTCTTCTCTTTCTGGTTCAGTTCAATATTCCTTTGCTATCTATTCCAGTTTTCTCTCCTGTGCCCTCAATTTCCCAAAACTTGAGTAATAATCCTTTGCCCTCCACATCCTCAATCCTACTGTATTGGACCTCATTCATCTCTTCTTCATCTTGCCCCTATTCCTCTTAATTCCTCACTCTAAAAGATAATAAAGTCACTCCATTAAAAGGAAAATCATCACATATAAGTTTGTGGCATATGTTGTATTCTTTTATATAATTGTAGAATTTACTCCTATCATTAAAGGTATCAGGCTAATAGTTACTACATTGGTCAGTAGCCAGGCTGTGCTTGAGACTACTTGTATTGCTAACTGTACTACTTTAATCAGAATGTCACACTTGTTAAAACCAATTTTTCTCCCCTATATGACAACATTGTAACTTTATAGAGTTTTAAACATCATTTTAGCCCAATACAAAGATGACTGAGTGCTAAACCAAATAGGTAACAGCTTCTCATCCTCAGTTCATTGGGAAGGTAGGTTCTTGGGATAGACATAAAGACCAAGTAACAACTACATGTAGAAGATATCTCTGAGGAACAGACATTTCCTAGGGAAGTCTCCAGGCCAGTGATAAAGCTATCTGCTGTAAGAATCTGCAAGCATAATTATAATAGGTGTGACATCCTGTCTAATGTAGTACAGTTAGCAATACAAATAGTCTCAAGCACAGCCTGGCTATCGACCAACTGTAGTAACTATTGACCTGATACCTTTAATGATAATAGTAAATTCTATAATTATATAAAAGAATCCACACAGAGAATGAAATAAAATAAAAAAATAAAAACCAGAAAATTAAAAGATATAGAATCAAAATGCAACCCTAGACTCCCAGCTGACCCAGGACAAGTCCAGAGCACAGTGAGATAGAGGAAATTTGAAGCACACTACTGGAACTTTCTGAAATGATAGCAACAGAAGGGAAAAAACAAATGGAAGAGTCTATAAAAATTAATGTCTAAGGTGCAAAAAGATATGACAATGAAAATGTAACACATTAAATTAGACACAGATAAAAAATAGAGGAGCTCAAGAAAAGGATGAAAACCATGAACAAAACACATAGGAAAGAAATGATATCCAGGAAACAGATCCAAATAAAAATCTGGGAGATTAAAAATCCATTGAAAGTATATGAAACAGATTAAAGGCAAGGATAGAATATAATAGCTAGAAGACAGAATCATGGCTAGGAACCAAGAAAAGAAAGATATCATAAAAATAAAAAGACCACAAAAATTCAATTCAACAGCTACAAGAGGAAGCAAAGAAGAACAACATAAGATTGATTGGATTTACTAGCAAAGCTGAAGAGAGCAAAAAAATCACAAAAGACCTCTTCCCAGAAATAAGGAGAAAAGTAGAAGGCCAACAACAGGAGGATAGCATGACAGAAAAACTAATGTATACTGGTTGTAACCACTAATGTAGATGGCCTCAGTTCAGCAATAAAAAGAGACACAGGTAGAGTGGATCAAGAAACAAGTTCCATCAATATACCGTATACAACAAACACATTTAACTAGAAAAGAAATTAATAGACTGAAAATCAAAGGAGACAAAACAATTGTTCCATGTGACAGGAGACTAGAAAAAAAAATAAAAGTAACTTGTCTATAACCTTCATAATGGATAACAAAGATATAGTATTTTTAAGCAATGGAAATCTACCCAGCTATGAAATAGAATAATCTTGAGGCTCTTTTAGGTAAATGGATGCAACTGGAGATCATGTTCATGGGCAAAACAGTTTGAACTCTGATGCATGAACCCTAGCATAAGGAACAGAAGGAGTTAGTGGGATCCAAAAGCAAAATAGTTATTGTAAGAGCAAAAGGGAGGAAATACTTGGAAGGGAAAAATGGTAACTACTGTTAATTTCTTATTGCTTTGTCTTGAACTCTTGTATAGTTTTCACAATTTTGTTAGGTTTGGCTTTGTTCTGTCTTGTTATGTTAAATTACGCTTTGTCTGATGGTTCAGACAGTTATTTTGAACATAATAGGATGTATTATGGTAATCATGGTTGGTTTCCTGTTATATTGTTTTGAAGTCTTATCATGCTTTCATTCATTTGTTTGGTTCTATTCTCTTTTGTTTTATTTGATTTTATATGATAGTATAGACAGCTTTTCTGAGGAAAATGAGATATCATAATAGCCATTATTCATTTCCTGTTATCTGATTTGAAGTCCTGTAATGTTTTCATTCTTTTGATTGATTTCATATTATTTTGTTATGTTTGATATTATTGTCTGTGAAGGTATGATCAACTATTTCAAAGAAAACAATAGACATGGTAGCCACTGTTGATGTCCTATTGTCTTGTTGTGAAGCCCTGTGTTGCTTGCATTGTTCTGTTCTGATTTGCTTTGTTCTGTTTTGTTATATTTTCTTTGTTTTATTCTTTTTAAAATAAAAAAGCAAAAAAAAATGAAATAATGGCAGATAACTCCCAAAACATGAATAAAGAAATTGACATACAAATAAATGAAGCATATAGAACTCCAAATAGCCATGATGAAAATAAATCTACACCAAGGCACATAATAATCAAGATCCTAGGAATTCAGCACAGAAATACAACATTAAAAGTGACTAAAGAAACAAATCATGTGTAAAGGAAAGCCAATCAAAATCACAGTAGACTTCTCAACATAAACCTCAAATCAAGGAGAACTTGGGGTACTTCAAGCTATAAAAGAAAACAACCTTCAAATCACATTGATGTACCCTGAAAAACTATCTTTCAAAATCAGTGGAGAAATAAGATACTTCTATGATGAAGAACTCCTAAAGAAATTCATGATCACCAAATGAGTTCTTCAGAATGTTCTGAAGGTTATATTGCAAAGAGAAAATGAAGATCCTACTAAGAAAAGAAACAATAAGTCACTCTCCCTAATGGACAGAGATTCAAAAGTCCTCAGTAAGATATTGACAAACAGAAAGCAGAAAATCATCAAGAAGATTATACACTGTTACTGAGTAGGATTCATCTCATGAAGCAGGGATGGTTCAACATACACAAATCAATAAATGTAATATACCTTATTAACACAGCCAACGATTAAAACCATATGATCTTTTCAAAAGATGCAGAAAAGGAATTTGAGAAATCCAACACCAATTCATATCAAAACACTACAGAAAATTGTCTTTTTTTTTTTTTAATCGGTACCAGGGATCGAACTCACGACTGCCTGCTTGCAAGGCAGGCGCTTATGCTGCTGAGCTAAATCCCCAGCCCCCAGAAAATTGTAATAGATGGTTTTTATTTCAATCTGATAGAAGCCATCTATGATGAATTGTCTTGTTACTTTTTTCTCATTGCTGGGACAAAACACCCCAAACTGAAAATGAAGGAAGGAAAGGTTCATTTCTTACAGGTTGGAGGTTTCAGTCCATACCCAGCTAGCTCCAAAGCAGCATGGCATGGCGGGGCAGCCATTGATAGCTGGCTGCAAACAGCAAGCATAAACTGGGAAAAGAGACACATACCTTCTCCCCACTGATACATTGTATCCTGCTCCCCCCATGGGTGGGTGAAACATTCACACCACCAATCCCAGCACTAGACAATGAACCAGTCACAAACACTAGATTTGGTCGAGTCCATAATTGCATGAGGCTTGAGGGTCACCAGCATAAACCGTGACATGAAGCAAGAGCTAACACCATACTAAATAGTCAAAACCTGAAAGATTGTACTTACTCTAAAATCAGGTACTAGGTAAGCAGGCCCACTATTACCATTCCTATATAGCATAGTTTTGGAAAATTAGCTAGAGCAAATAGAGAAGAGAAAGGAATAAGAATAGGAAAGGAAAAACATGATTATTTAAGGGCAGTCTGATACTCTGAATATATGACCCCAAAAGTTCCACCAAAAGACTTGAAGATTTAATAACCAAATCCAGTAGTGTAACAGGATACAAATTCAACACTTGAAAATCAATAGTATTCCTGTATACAGACAAGAAACTCACTGAGAGAGAAATAAAGGATACCATACTCTTCACAACTGCATTCAAAAAATGAAATACTTAGGAAATGACTTTAAAAAGGAAGTAAGACATCTATTCATTGAAAATTACAGTACCCTGCAAAAGGAGATCTAAGAGAACATCAGAAAAAGGAAATATATCCCTTGCTCAATGATAGGAAGAACCAATGTAGTGAAAATGGTCATACTCCAAAATTGTGCAGATTTAATGCAATCGCAATCAAAATGCCTTTATCATGTCTTAAAGAACTAGAGAAAGAATTCCTGGAATTTATTTGCAAACAAAAGGGAACTAGAATGTCAAAATCAACTCTGGACAACAAAGACAAGATGGAGGGGGTATCAGAATCCCTGACTTGGAATATGCTATAAAGCTAGTGTGATAAAATCAGCATGGTACTAGCAAAAGAACAGACCTGAGGATCAGTGGAACAGATTACAAGATACAGCCACAACTCCAAACACATTCACTCACTGTGTATTTGACAAACGGGCCAAATATGTTCACTAGAAAAAAGATAACCTCTTTAATAATTTGTTCTGGAAAAACTGACTTTCCATATGATAAAGACTAAAAGTAGACTCATGTCTATCACCATGCACTAAACTAATATCAAAATACATGAAAGATTTAAATATTAAAACACAAACACTAAATTTATTAGATGAGAAAATACATAGAAATCTTGAAGGCGTAAGTGAAGGCAAGGGCTTCATGAACAAAACCTAGATCACAAGGGAAATATTTCAAAGAATTAACAACTGGGATCTCATCATATCATAAATCTTGTGCAGAACAGAAGAAATCACCAACAGAGTGAAAAGATAACACATAGAGTGGGAAGAAAATTTAATGTTGTCCCTCAGACAAAAGACTTATATGCAGAATGAAAAAAAGCTGTTCCCCCTAAATGCAAAGGCTCAATCCAAAAAAGGGCATGCAAAATGTGTACACATATCTCAGATGAGGGAATACAAATGGCAATTAAATAAATGAAAAAAATTTTCAACATCATTGGTCATTGAGAGATACCCATTAAAACACCACTGAGAGTCTATCTCACTCCAGGAAAAATGGCTATCTTCAAGAAATCAATCAATAATAATGCTTCTGGGGCTGTGGGGGGAAAGAAACCCTTTTCTAGTTTTGGTAGGAATATAAACTCGTGCAACCACTATGGAAATCTTTGTGGAGATTTCTCAAAACATTAGAATCAGAGATCCCATTCAACCAAGCTATTCTCTTTCTGGGTATGTTCCCACAAGTATTAAAAACAACATACCACAGCAATATTTGTGCACCCATGTTTGTACAAATTGTGCACCACAATTTGTAACAGCTAAATCTTGGAAACATTCCAAATGTGCATCAACCAAGAAATAAATGAAAAATATAGTCTTTTTATACAATGTAATACTATTTATCAATAAAGAAGGATACACTTGAGACTTTTATAGTAAATGGATAAAACTTGAGATCACAATCATAAGTGAAATAAATCAGACTCTCATGTGTAAATACCATATTGTTTCCCTAGTGTGAGAAATTGCAAGAGCAAAAAAGTTCCAAAATGTACAATAGATAATGTGAAATGGGAAGAAACTGTTCAAAATGAAAGGGGAACTAGGATGAGGGGAAGGGAAAGAAAAGAAGAGAAAAGGGAAAAATACAACATATTCATTGTATAGTTTGTTGCATTAGTCTCAGTTTATTGAAAAGAAAGTTTTATGCTAATATCATTTGGATAATTTTTAAACCCACATCTTGTACTCCGAGTAACTAACTTGTAGATAACAATGCTATGTATTAACTACCCTCATTCTTTTATTTGTATTATGAAATTCGTTTTACTATTTTTCCACAAAAGAAGTAAAATTGTAGTGAATCCTAGATTATGGCATGGCATGTCATTAAATGTCACAATACCTCTTCAAATATGATGTAAGCTAAATCTGCACTGAACTAAATCTTACATGGTGGCTCTTACTCAAATTTTTCAAAATGGCTATTATAAAGAGGCCCCTGACAATAACACTGGTTATGCAAGAAAAGTCACATCTCCTCACTTCAGTTGTTATTGGATATGATGTGAGTTAACAGTAATGAGTACTTGGATTAATGCTAAATTAATGCCACAAAATGTTGGGGATTAAAAAGACAAACATACTAAGTCATTAAATCATAGTGAGGCAGTCACTTTCCGAGCAATCTTTTGTATCATAATTTTACTGAGTTCTGAGCACATAAGCACATAACTCTAAGCACATAAGCAATTGCAAATTCATGGTTCAGGCTTGGGACACAGTCACAAAGAAATATCTGAAAAATTATTTGAAGCTTGCAAATAATTTATAAGAATTAATTAATTTAGCCTTCAGTAGAGTTTACTGAAATGTCACAAGGCTATCCCATTTATAAACACCTCAATATTTTTGAAATTTATATTTCCTATCCTGAATGTCACATATGTATATACACACATTCTCTGAATACATGATATGATCTACTTATCTAATTCCCCATATCAACCTATCTGTAGTTAAACAGATATATTTATGCATACACACATATCTCAAGTAATCAGCAACTACTTTAGGTCAAAAATGCTTATCTATTTTGTTGAATGTAATTTCCCCCTTCTCCTTAGTTCATGAACTGGCTCTTCATTAGGAAGATTAAACCAGGGCTTCTGTAGTTGATTTTCTAATTTAGTCACTAATAGACAGCTGTCATTTGCATATTAAGATAAACATGAAGAACAGATTAAATCTCTATAATTTTCATATATTAGACACTCTTGTTTAACTAAGTATTTGTGACTCTCTGACCTAAACATTGGTTCTTTTGCCTTATAGGTCACAGCCCAAACCATACCCTCCTCTTCTGCTTCTTTGCTATGACATTGAGCTGGTTGCCTCTTGTATTTCTGCTTTGGTAGAAGCTAAATCAATCACAGTCCTCCAATGAGTGGATTTATTTAAGTTTAATCTCTCAGGGTTTTCTTGTTTTTCTTGTAGCACTCAACCAATCAAAAGTTGAAATCCTAGTTTTTCTACAATCCATGAAGAGGTCAAGAGAAAATCTACCATGAAGATGATCTCTGCTTGATATAAACCATGCTTCCCAGACCCTTACTCTTCACAGAGATGATGCAAGAAAGTCCAAAGCACAGCAAATAAGATGCCCATTCTTTGGCAGCAAAGCAGCCATTTTCAGCACTACAGCATATCCTGGCTCTTGTGGAGTGAACCCATTCTCCTAATCTCTTATTTTTCACAGCTTTACAACCACTAACTACGTTGAGTTTACTGGGCATTTTTATTCCTTCCCAGTCTTTGTTCAGATGGCCCACAATAAGAAGGTACAGATTCTGCACAAAGAGTGCTTACACTCTAGTCTCTCCTTTGCTTCATTATAACTCCTGCAAGTTTCCACTACATCTTCTGGTAAAAGCCTAAAGGGCAGTCAAAACCAAATTTCTCATATTCTCAGCCATATATCTGAGCATTTACTGAATGATTTTGTTCTACCCCAAATACTGTCCCTCTTAAAGATGTAATTTTCCTTACAGGATCTGATTGTGACTACTGTCAATCTCACTGGAAGGTCTTTTGGGATAATTATTCTCTTAGATCTGCATTGCTATGCCCTATTTTCTCTTTCCTTTCTAAATCTTCCAAAATCATTTACTTATTGCCAACTTTTGATGCCCTATCTACTTCCAAATTACTTCCTCATAATTAATGTGTGATTTTAGCTTCTTTTCATTGTATCTTTCTCCAGCAATGCAGTTGTCTTAATTTTTGTGATATTATAAGGAGATAAACCAACACTCTTGCCTTTGCATTCATGTTGCTCTTGGCTTTTACCTTTGCACTCATTTCTACGTTCATAGTGAAAGCTAGTAGTCTCAATTCGAGAAATTTTGGTCTTCCAGGAAATATTTAGTAAATATATTTAGTAAATATGTTTTAAATTGGTTCATTACAAAATTTTCCCACCTCAGCTCACACACACACACACACACACACACACGCCCACATACACACACACACACCCTCATACACACACACACACATATGCATGCAGGCTTCCTCTCTCTCTCACTCTCTCTGAAATTTTTAGTCCCAAAAGACAAAATGTCCGTTTTAAGCATCTTTAACTCTGACTACATCCTGACTTTCCAGTTCATTTCCTCAAATTTTCTAACTTAAATAATTCTCCATTTTCACCTGGCTCTAATTTTACAGAACCAGTATGCCTTGCTTCTATATGTCATACACTTGATATCAATTTTTCTATTCATGCAGAATAAATATCAGACATGAACAATAAATGAAGTCTGTGTCTGTATCCTTGTCTCTCTTATTTGATTCTATTGACATTATTGAAGTCCTCTAAGAGATCATTTTCTGGCAATCTCACAACTGCAGCATTTTAAACATTGCTGTTATTATGCACCAACTACTGTTTAGCTGCACCTGGCTAGTGAAAAACATAAATCCATTGTGATTGGTCCCATTTAAATGCATGAACTTGAATCTTAACAATGACCAAGAATTATATCTTGCTAACTAAGCCATTTATTCTCTCCTGCTTTTAGGTAAACATATTTTCACTTCTTAAATAACATGTCTATCCCCTTAGTCTTTGATTTATGTAATGAACTATTTACTATTTTTCTTAAAAGACAGCTTTTTCAAACTACCACCATATTGCACTCTAGCAACTTCATTCATGGGCTTTGCCTTTACCTACCTGTTACTGTGGATAAAACACCCATTTCCTTCTTAATATCTAATCCCTAACTGTGAAGGAGGTATTTTCATGTTGTCAATTTAATCATTATTCACTACATTATTCCTATACTATTATATTCATGTTTCCTACTGTGTCTTTCCATATGAGTATGCAAAATCTATTCACTCATAAAAATCAAGCTTTTTCAGCTCTTCTCATTCTATCCTTTCTTTCATTTCTCTTTACCCCTTATCAGCAAAACACTCTTAAAGAGATGCCTACATTCACTCTATCCAGTTTCTCTTCTTTTTAACTTTCACATATTTTCATAGTTTTTTCTCCACATTTTCATTAACATTTCTAATCACAAGTTAACAATAAGAAGTATAGTATATCAGTTTACTGAATGGGTAACTCTCAATTCTTCATTGATTTGAACTATAAACATCATTTGACCCAATTCATCACTTCCATCTGCCTTCTCTTGGCTTCATGAGCACCATGTTGGTTTCTCTTACTTCACTGGTTACATATTTTTCTGGATCTTATAGATCTGGATTATACACCTTTGCTACGTAAATCCTTAATGAAGGACACAAAACTTACCAGTAAACCTTCCTTTCATCGTAGCCTCTATTAAGCTTCATTTTCTGCTTCTTCAGACTTTTACATACTGCTCTGCTCTTTATGGACTTATCTCCTCCTTAGGCAGGTTGGGGATGCATGGCTATGTCAGACCCATCGATTTAAGTGAAATTAATTTAAAATATATCCAGGTATATTTTTTAAATTATCTTACAAAATTCTAATATCTTTTCTTTACTCACTGTGTTATTGAAGCCTGCATGTTTCAAAAAGTTGTCATTATAAAGCAAAGGAGGGCAGCCTTGTGGGTCGGTTTTTCTACTGTACTTCAGTTAAGATGCAAACCTTTATTGTATTGAGCCTATAGCTGAATTTCCAAAATTCTGATTGAATTCAGATATATTCAGTCATTCAGAAGTTTATTTGATTTCAAGTCCTGCATTATCAATGAAGTTCCTAGAGTTATAACATCCATCAATGGACAGTGAAAATGTCTTTGAATTAACATCAATGCTTATTTTTTCCATCTCTGCAACAAGCACTTCAAATACATTAGGAAATATGTGTTTTGAAAATTTAAGTAAAAATTAATTGTCAGATTACAATATTGTATTTCTTAAGCATCCTCTGTCTTCATAAACTTACATAGAACAATAATTTGATTACTTACATATATAATGTTTTATTTATAAATAAAATACTTAACTAGAGGATTTTCTGTTCAAAATACAGAATTATTTGAATAGTTACAATTTTATCTTCTTTTTTCTCTAGTTATGCTATATTATTCTAAAAACATATTTTACAGTTAACTATGAATTCTTGGCCTATACCTAATAGTTGAATGTCCATGGTAACAATGTATCCTTGACTCAGGTATTTATATGCTAAATAAATTCTAAGGCATACAAGGAGACCCAAAGATACAGTTAAGAACCAAAAAACAGTTACTAACAGAATAGCTGAGACATCTTGATAACAACAGATTTACAATGAAAGCATCATTAGTCTAAAGATGGATGTAATTAAAAAGAGATGTAAAATTGTTTCTTAAGTTCTATTGAAGAATGATAATGTGAGATGAAATTCCACAAAAACCCAATGAATGTAATTTCCTTGTCTGTTTTTTCCTCCTTCTTTTCTCCACCCAATCTCTATGTAAATGGCTGTATATTCTTGAACTTCCCAAAATTTTGTGATTTTTTTTATTTTCACTTTCTTAAAAGTTATCCAAAAAAATTGCTAGCTTTCTCCCCCTTCCACTCCTGTCCTAATACATTTATATGGTAACAATTTAGTATATTTTGTTAAATTCTACTTTATCAACTTGAGATTCAAACAAAGATTGTAAGATTGAGTCCACAAAATTATTTCAACTCAAGGAGTCTAAAGGAAATAGAAAAAAATTATAAATGTAATAAAAAGTAAGAAGACTGAAAAGTAATTTAATTTAAAAAGAAACATAGCTTAGCACGTCTTTTTAGATTCTTTCAAAAGAGACTTCTAAGCAAAAAAGCCACTCTACTCTGAGACTGGATTAATCAGCCCTTTCAACTTTTAAAATTCATCCTGATTTTACAGATCATTCAAATCGTATGCACTTATTTGGTGTACTTTAGTCTTTTGTGTTTATTTATCAATCATAAAAATACCAGCACACAGTTTAATAAAACAAATAAATCTCTAGCCTTACATAAGCCTTACTCCATTTTTTCCATTCCTAGTGATTACTTGCCTCAATGACTTTTCTCATTGCTGAGACAAAATACCAGATACCTGAAGTTAAAGGAGGAAAGATTTATTTCCTCTTACAGTTTGTACATGTTTTGGTCCATAATGTGCTGACTCCAAGGCAGCTTGGCAGAGGGCAGCTCAGGGGAGAAACAGTTTATGGTGGGAAAAAGTTTGCCAGTCAGCAAACCAGCAGTCACCAAGAGCAACTCTCTCTCTGTGGTTTATATTTTATCCAGACTACCTAGTCTTAGGCCAGGTAGCATTCACATCCGGGTGGGCCACCCTTAATACTAGCAGCACACCATGAATCAGTCCCCGCATAACACTCCTAATTCCAACACCACACACTCCATATCCAACCACTGCTACAAAGCTCCGCCTAAGTCATCAGAAAGCATTGGGGGACCATCTAGACATAAGTTAGAATGCTACTTCTTTGAAGTAATTCATATTTAGGTTTATCTTGTGATGTTTGTAGTTATAAATGTCAATCATTGTGTATTACAATGACATGAAGTATTACTTCTTGAAACTGTATTATGGAAAAGAAATATCTTTTTTCTCAGTTTTTCTCATGTATGTACAAATGCAGGCACATTTCTTCATTGCACGTGTAGACTCACATGCACAAAACATTGTAATGTTCAAAAGTGGCTACTGCAATTCTTTTCAATAAGTACTTCATAGTTGTATTCTTTTAATCATTGAAATACTGTGAAAATTAGAGACCTATGACAATCTCTATCCTTCTAATGCATACATAAAAATATCCCATAATTCATCAGGTTGCCTATTCTCAGTGGTACTTTCTTTTGATCCCTATTTTCTTGCTATAATCTCACTAGCTGTTTTCATCAAGTCAAATGAATATCTGTCACCCTGGAATCTCACTACTCCATCATTCTGCATATGGGATTTCTTATTTCTCATCTTTCTTCATTCTTGTTCTGTGTCATTTATCTTTTAATTACTCTCTTATTCTGTTGTATCACTTGCTTAACATCATCTTCAAAAAGACATAAAGTTAAGTTTTTCATATGCATTTTCTGTAAAATGTCTTTAGTTCATTTGATTCATAGTTTACCTAAATTTAGAGTTCTAGGTTGGAAACCATGCTACTGAAAGTAAATTGACTCTGTTTATTGTCATAATCAGTTTTTGTCACATTAAAACTCACAGATTGTTTGTTTCTTTCTAAAATTATTAAGGTTTATCCATAATATTACCAACCTTAATCCACATGCACATAGAAAACATATTCTGCTCTTGATGTTTGTAGTGGTTTTATAAATGCAAATTAAGTCATTTAGGTAACAATGTTTTTCAAGTAATTGCTATGTTTAGTACAATTGTTCACACAATAATTCTATTCTTTACCTAAAGCTTTCTGTGAAGGAACAATACCTAATTTCTGTCCACTGAATAATTCCAATTAGAAGAATTCCTAATCAAAGGCAGATATAGGAACTCAGAAAATGTTTTCAGTGCCTTTGACAATTGAACTTGCATTGAAAATAATGCCATACCACAGAAAGAAAATTTTCATACTACATGTAAATCAACATTTACCATAGGTAAAAAAATTTAACACTCAACAAAGAATTAAATATTGTAGGATATGTTTTTCTGAATGACACTACTGAAATAAAATGATTTTAAAAAGCATTCAAAAAGGATAAGGCAGATTTTTTAAAAAAGGAAAAATAATTGAACTGTTACTATGTTACTCATTATTTGTCATGTTTATAACAATATGAGATATTTTATCCAATACACTGAATATCTGGAATAAATGTACTAAATAACTATAACACTTGTTTTTGAGTCTTATGAAGAATAATTTGCATATCAATTTTACTCATTTTATGTGTGCAATTTAATAAAATAGAGTTTAGTAATAGATTCACTCTGGTAATATGTGGTCATGCATTCATTACCAGAATCAAATTTTTGATAACACCTGTCATGAATTCTTTTGTGAATCTTTGTAGTCAGTCCTTGTCACCAACCAAATAAGCACTGTGCAATTTGTTCTGCAACTAAAATTAATATCTGATGGAAATTGTTTTGAACTAAATGTTTCTGCCTCTTCAACATTCATATAAAAATCCAAATCTCCAATGCAATCTGTTTCATATGGTCTTTGGGAGGTAATTATGTTTAGATGATGTCTTAAGGATGGAGCCTAATAAAAGAATATTAGTATCCTTTAAAGAAAGAAAAGAAAAGAAAAGAAAAGAAAAGAAAAGAAAAGAAAAGAAAAGACAGATCAAACTACTTCCTCCTTCTTCTCTCCTTGTCTCTTTCCGTCACTTTCCCCATTTTTCTTTCCCTCCTTCAAAACCCACCCAATGTGAGGTTACATGTCTCCTCATCAGGAATCAAACCTGGAAGTTTCATTGTGAACTTCCTAGTCCTCACCCTGTGAGACATAAATCTAATGTTTAAGCCACCAGTCAGTAATATTTCATGATTGAAGTCCAGGTTAGCTGAGACAGGAGCTACTGAAATCACACTGCTCAGACAGCACTAGAGCTATTTACATCAACTGTCACATCAGATGTTAGTCATGGGACTAAAGTTTTGGCTTAGTCTCTTGTCACAAACATTAGGGCATTCAATCTTACCATGCTGTTCAGGCTTTTAAAACTACTTGGTACAAGCAATCAGTTATTTTGTCATTATTAAGTAAGTAGCGCACTCCAACATTTACTGTCACCCAGGTCTAAATTTTCTCATCCAGGAACTTCTCTGAAGGCACAGATTGGTAGATAATGAATACAGATGTAGAAGGTTGGTGGTATCTGCAATTTGCACACAGTCTATTTAGCTTTAAATATTCAGTAAAAATTTTGTTCAGCAGAATGTCTTGATGTAATCTTCTGTTTAGTTGGACTTTCAAGTACTCTACTTCTGTTCCTTATATCTGTCACCCACACAAAGGATCTACTGTTACCCGATACAACTTCATTTTTCTTTTTGATGCAACTTTGTTTGTAATCATTCTTTAGTATTTTTGAAGAAATTTTAATAATAAACAAATAGTACACATAATCTACTCAATTTTGCTTTAAAATCATTAGGCATAGACATAATTGAAGGATTTTGAGATACTGATTACATATTTTGTGTTAATTCATGGTATCAGTAATAATTACTGAGTACAGCTATTATTTCATTTAGATGAAATCATACATAATAGAATTTTAATGTCATTCTGATTAAAGTTTTAGAGTTATTATCTGTGTCAAAATTTTTGAATTATGTTTCTGTTGCCAACTATCAGTATTCTGTCTTGACTATATTTGAACAGAACCATTTGTTTCGAAAAGCATTGAAGATGCAAGTCAGTTGTCATAAAATTTGAATTTTACACATTAGGATACATTCTAATGTATTTGAAAAACAACAAATATCAAAACAAAATGATTTACTAAGACACTTCTCTATATCATTCAATTTAAGCCATCTTCTATATTATCAAGATATTAAATGATACTATGATATCTGAAATGTCAGTATACTAACATTATAACAAATGTATGCAAAGCACTGAAGTTAAAATTCTTTATACTTCCATTTCATTGCTTCATAATGTGAACAAAATTTATGCAGATGTTAAAGTACGTATGATTATTTTTCACCCCAATGTTTAACTCACCTTTTACTTAAAAAGGTCAAAATAATCTTGAGAAGTCTTTTCCCCTGTGAATTAAACACTGAGATTATTATTTTCTGACATAACCATGCTTTATCAAAGTTCTTAAATTCTGAGTTTTCTTCTTTTAACTATTTCGCTTGTTCATTTCCATTTGCCAGAAAAGGAAACAGCCAGTCATCATGACACACACTTATAATCCCAGCACTAGGGAGACTGAGGCAGGAGGCTTGCAATGAGTTCAAGGCCATCCTGAGATACATAGTAAGACCCTGTCTCAAAAAATAAAAACAAAACAAATGAACAAAACAAAAAAAAACAGTAAAGAAAAGGATTAAGATTGTCTTGTAAATCATATACCTTCTTACAAAGGAATTCATATTGGTAGGATAACTTCCATAAATTTCAAGATGGCTATCTAGCAGAAGTTTGAAAATTAATGAAAAAATAATGTTAGAATTTTTTACAGTGTTATGATTTCTTATTTTTTGTATTTTAATTACTTTGACATTCTACCTCTGATATTAAGACAACACTTTTATCAAATGAATATTCCATACTTTTTAAAGACCTGAAAGCTATTTTCCAATTACATTTATTCAAAGACTATAGGAAGACTGCAATTTTAACAATTTTGTCTGCCTAGCATTCTACATTACATTTGTAATTTGCTCTCAGTTTTCTTAACATGAAAATATAAAACTTATTCTATATTTTGTTGTACATTGAAAGTTGTTTATATTTGTACACTGAGAGTTATTTATATGTGTAGAGAATTATTTATATTTATCCTTTTAAGAACTGAATATTACCTCCCACAGTTAGTAAAAAACAATGTGACTTTAAATTGATATTAATGGTGCTCACATATGCATACTGTATGTAATTTTTTGGCAGGGTACTGGGGATTGAATTCACAACCTCGCGCTTGTCAGGCAGGTGCTTACATAACTGAGCTAAGCCCCCAGCCATTGTGCATAATTTTTAACACACAGTAATAACAAATACAAAATAAGATACAAACAATATGTGCTTTTTTTCTCTAAAGTTCCAATCAATAAAATTGATATTATTTTATTAACCCCAGTCTAAAAAATTCCATTTTGTCTATTTGTGTTATAGTTGGCTACTAGAAATAAACAGTTATAATTTTAAGCTTATGTGATAGTTCAGCTTGACTATCAACTTGAGCAGCTTGAATAATATGTAAGATTAGGAAAGAAGACCTCTGGGTACATCTGGATGGACTGCGAGGGCGTGGCCTTGACCACTGGAAGGAAGGATGGATGGGCCCGGGCCCCTTCCTCTCTGATTCCTCCCCCACTCACTACTCCCCAAATGCCCTCTCTTCCAACAGGATGTCTCTGCCTTGGTCCCGGCCAGCCATGGACTAAAAGTAATACAAGCATGAGCCAAAATAAACCATTCCTCCTTTAAATCATATGTGTTGCATGTTTCGTGCCAGCAATGGAAAACTGAATAATATAGTCTATAATATTTCATAACAAAGGAAAACATTCATCAATTAGATTGCTGTGATTATAGTTCTTATGAATATTTTATGCTAAGAAAGATATTTATTTTGTCATAAAAAACACATGCTTCACTTTGACATTTTGTTTAACTAACCTAAGTAACTAATCCTGTCCTACATGTTTAATATTCCAGAAGACATATCAATTGCAACTTTGTTGTCAGATGTGATAAATCTGATATGAATTATATGAATAATTTGCTTTCAAATATGAAACCAAATGTCTTATTAATGTTTGTGTTACATATATGAAAAAGAAGTAAAACTAACCCTTATTGCTCTAGACTGAATTTTTGTGTCCCCTCTAAATTAATATGTTGAAGTCTACTTTCCTAATACAGTGATAATTGGATTTGGGGCTTTTTGGAGGTGATTTAAGTAGTGGAACAGAGCCTTCATTACTGGGGTTAGTGAACTTACAAAACACATCCTAGAAAGCTACCTTACATTTCTGTCTTGTGAGGGTACATTAGGAAGGTGCCGTTTATGAACCATGAAGTGGATGCCTACTAGACAATCTGCCAAGTCCATTATCTTGGAATCTTTAACCTCTAGAAATCTGACACATGATAATTTGTTGCTGATAATTTTTTTTTTTTCTTTTTTGGGGGAGGTACCATGGATCGAACTCATGACTTAGTGCTTCCCAGTCTGGTGCTTACACTCCTGAGCTAAATCCCCCGCCCTTAGTTTTTTGTTTATAAGCTACCAATTTAACAATGTTTTTGCTGTAGACATGCAAAAGGACTAAGGCACTTCTATATTGGAATGATAGTTATCCATCTCCATTTCTTTACCTAAAGTTACATTATTTAATAAAATAAATGCTTTTTCAAACTCCATTAATCCTACTAAATTATATTGAGGTCCAAGTTATACATAAATGTGGTAAAATCCTGTGACAGTTCTAATGACAAAGAAAACAATGAGTTTCGATGTAAAGTAATTAAGAATTGAATCCTAAATCCTGAAAAGTGTAGGCAGGTTAGCTGTATGGTGTGCTTGAATCATTTAATTATACTCATAATAATGTACTTTCCTCTTAGGCAGTGGACTTTAGACACTAACTATGAGCTGTGTACTATGATGTTTTGCTCATACATAGAGTTTGTGCTTGTGTTTAGTTGATGTTTTAAATATATATAAATGTTTTCATCAACAATTTCCCCAAATCATTGCTAAAGTAAGTAGTGTTTAAAAAGACAAGTGATGAAAAAAGTGACTGTGGTCTGCCAAGCCGCAGCCACCCCAGGGCTGGGAAACCAGAAGAGCGTCTCCTGAGATCCGCGCCATGCTGGAACTTAGGGGGCCGAGCCAACCAGTAAGCAGCCTGCTGCCCTGGTAAGTGACTGTGGTCTGGCAAGCCGCGGCCACCCCAGGGCGGGGAAACCAGAAGCAAGAGCGTCTCCTGAGATCTGCACCATGCTGGAACTTAGGGGGCCGAGCCAACCAGTAAGCAGCCTGCCGCCCTGGAAAGTGACTGTGGTCTGGGGAGCTGCGGCCACCCCAGGGCGGGGAAACCAGAAGCAAGAGCCTCTCGTGAGATCCGCGCCATGGTGGAACTTGGGGCGCAGAGCCAACCAGTAAGCAGCCTGCTGCCTACCGGGGAGCAGGCTTAGACCCAAAAATACCACATTCCTCCCCCCCATTAACAATTGGGATCCACGGATCTGGGTATCTCTTAGCAGGTGACCATATTTGGTACAGCAAGTCGGGAGAGTCTCCTTCTACTATCTCTGAAGGCAGATATTTTTATCGCTGTTTTGCTTTGTCCTGATTAACGGTGTCGCTCTATTCAGTACTCTGTGTTGATGTGTTCTATAATGTGCATTTCTTTGATTTTGCTGTACCTAGTAGAAGAACAACTATTGTGAAGACAACGAGGTATACAATGTTGCCTGTTACTGTTGTCCTGGTGACTTGCTGTGATGTTCTGTGCCAATTTCACTATACTGTCTCAATTGGCTTTATTCCATCCTGTTTTTTTGTAACTGTTTGCAGCCTCACTGTGTGTTCACTTTGTATGCCTTAATTTTGTAACATGAACAGCTATTTCTGGGAGGACAGTATGTGGTTTGTCAACTAGTGATTTATGGGTTTTTTTGAGGTTTTGTATTGTCTACCCATTTTTCTGTATTGCTTTTTTTTCTCTTTAAATAAAATTAAGAAAAAAAAAGACAAATGATAAATAACTTCTCAGGCTGTAGGTAGAGGGATTCATGTTACATGACAAAGTCATCCAACTCCAGAGGTTTCACATATTTTGTTATTCAGTTTCGTGTTTTTCAGCCATCTATCCACTTTTAGCATATCAGATACGTGCATCTCCTAAGATGTATTTCCCTGATACTATCCTAACCTCTTGTATTTAACAACACTCAAGTTTAGAATGACAGAATTTACATAACAAAAGACAACATGGTGTAGAAGACACAATGGGATAGATATTACACTCCACTTTAATCTTTTTTAAACTTGATATATAATTTTATTTTTTATTTTGAAAAGAAAAAAATAAAAATGATGATACAGAATTTCAAAACAACATAATAGGAGATTAACAATGGTTAATATAGAGCTTACTATTACCTTCAGAGGAGTTGCTTGGATTATAAGATTTATGCATGAAAAGACAGTCAGTGAAACACTAACCCTTTTTTTTTTTATAGTTTTAGTGGTGAAATTCTCTTGGCTTTGATGTTCCCATATGCAAAAATGAAATTCTCGCTCCAGGTGGTGGCGCATGCCTGTAATTGAGCACTTGGGAGGCTGAGGCAGAAGGATTCCTGCAAGTTCAGGGCCAGCCTGGGCTATCAAGTGAGTTGAAGGCCAGCCTGAATTGCATAGTGAAATTCTGTCTCAAAAAGACAAAAAAAAACAAAAAAAGTTCTGCTCTTACTGTAAGCAAAAACATTAACAAAGGTGAAAGTAGTACAATATTATGTTAAAATAATCATCCAGCTGAATGTTTTAAAGGCTCTGCTTGAGTCAGGACACGCAGCTAAGGATTAAGCCTGTACAGCAATATAGTGTGTCTAGAATCTGCCTCAAAAAGCTTGGTGACTGGTGGTGCCCCGCATCATTCAGGTCCACAATTAATATTGAGTTCATGCCGAATTACAAGCCAAATTCTTTGCATTTCGAGTTATAGTTTGCCTGACGAAACATATTCTATAGGACAAACTAACCCATGTGATTGTGACTGTGATGGTTAAACAGGGGGATATTCTGTTTAATGTCAGTGTTGGATTGAGCAATATGGATGAGAGTAGCAGGCACAGAATTGTAATCTTTCAGTTGCGTATGATAGTGTGCACCTGTCATCCAGCACTCTGATAAACTGAGGCAGGAGGGTTGAGTTGGAGCCAAATGGGGCTATTTATGTAGTAACTTAATGAGACCTGTCTCAAAACAAAAATGAAAATAAAAAGGGGTTCTAGGGATGGAGCTCACTGTGAGGTGCCTCAGTTCTGTCTCAATAGTAAAAAAAAAAAAACCATCAGAATTCTACACTCTGGCAGGAGAGCCCTCAACAGGACCGCTGTGCGGGTAGGAGCCCTTTCAGCTGCATGGAGTCTTTGTCCACAGGTGCACACCTTGTCCTCATGTTCAGCAGCTGGATCTTCCTCCAGTGCCCACAATAAGAAGTCCAGATGACAGCTGCATTCTCTTAGTGCCCCAAAGCCCCCAGTCTGATGATCTCTTTAATGCTGCTGAGGCATATTCAGCCACACTGAGCCACCTGCCTGCTCTTTACATCATCTGTGGATGAATCAATGGTTGCTTTTCACCGTGTGTTAATACAACCTTCTATATATCTACAGTGGCAAGTTCTCATGAGAAATGTCATTACAGAGCATGTAACCTTTTCTTTGAAAGAAGATCTGGGTAGTTTAAGGTCAGTAGAAAATATATGACTCACTGTAGGTAAATAGATATAAGAGTCTTTGTGGTTCACTTCAAAAGTAAAAGTACAAAAAGCAAAAACACAACAGAACTTGATAGAATCGAGGCACATGGTAGGGTGATGTGAAACAAGGACCAACACTCAGCAGCTATTCTGCTGTGTCAGGTCTTGTGATTTTATAAGAATTCATGTTTTCACACTGTAGCTGCAGGTTTAAATTCATGAGGGGCTTCACATAAAACCCAGCTTCTAGTGGATCTTTAACGTCGCATTTCCTCCTATTAGTCCATGCCTTCCTACTCCAGGAAAAAGGCATAGCTTCACAGTTTGTGTTAAGTTAGCATTTCCCAGAAAGAACCTTCAGGATGGTAGGAGAAACCGTGTTGATTATTTTGATTTAAAGCATTTAGTGCACTACTCTTGCTTTGTTCCATAGCTTTGTGGAGCAGCCACGGAAAATAATCATTTAATAGATATGCTCTGAATCCTAGCAATAGAGAACAACTGCTTCTACTGGCTTGACACTGATATTGAACCCGACAAGTTTTGCATTCCAGGAAGAAGGATGTGTGTGCTTACAGTGGAGCTATTTAATACATGCTATAAAGTTAGAGCACTAGGGAGGCTTTATAACCTTCTAATTTTGAGTCCTGTGAGATCTCAAGCTTGGAATCATAAGAACACTTACACAAACAGAATTCTCCAATGTTGCATTTACTTCAGTTTCAATCAATAACGTTTTCCTAGTTATTGCAGTAGTTACTAGAATTGTAAAATAAAAGGTCAAACTACTTTATTTATTGTGTGTACTTCCCTATTCCTTATTCCACTGAAGCTCTTCATAAAAAACTCCTTAGATTTGTTGTGATCACAAATTCTGATGGAAAATGATGAAGAATGTCTAGTATGTTGTGGATCAATGATAATGCCACATTAATTTCCACAACAGTTAATTGTCCTCCAGAAGGAGAGATCTGCGTCTGGAGAGCTGGAAAACCCAGGAAAAAAAATCTATAAATTCTGTATGGGTAAAACCACAGAGTAACTCTCTTTCTCTAAGGATATATTTAGAGTGGTAATACATTTGAGTGAAAATTCTTCCTAAGTTAGAAATTTCAGAAAACTCTTAATTTAAGAATTCTAGGCAATAATCTTCCCACAGGTATCCTCTATTGCTAGGATTCAGAGTATCTTTATTAAATGATTCTTTTCCATGGCTCCACAATGTTAAGGAATTTCTATTTCTTGTTCAGAAAGTTTTATAGTTTTCCGTGTTAAAAAATGCAGTAAACGCTCAGGTTCATTTTCTCCATTCCCCATCTTTACACAAATATCGTACGAGTGTTTAAATAAGTCACCTTACCCTATAGCAACCGTAGCATTGAAGTCTAATTCTCACTGACTCCATAGAAGTCATTACGCTTAAGTTTAATTTTGCATCCAGTTTGAAAGCAGCGTACACAGCTGGAAACTCTCTTAAGGGCATCTGTGATACAAATTGCCTCCCTTTCCCAGTAGGCTCATCAACCAGGCCTGAGACTCATGGCCTCTGGCTGTCATGAAAATCTATGAATATATAATATAAACTTAAATTCAAGTGCTCTCAGTGGATTATTCTGTGAAACAATTTACAGTGCATATGTTGAGATTTATTCTAAAGAAATAAACAGATCTAGATATTGCTGGTTTTTTTCTCTGCTTATAACAGTACACAGGTGTGGGGAGTGGAAACTATAGTGATTGTTTCATTCCTGATAAATAATTTTTACTGCTTTTGAACTGCCCACTCTCAAATTGATTCCAAAACCCTGGAGAATATGTAAAAGTTCTGTTAGACATCTTCCATCCTTTGAAAGAACATCTGAAATCTCTGTACTTCAAAGACAAACTTCAACATTTTGCTCTTTCTCAGATTTCCAAAACAAAAGCAGGTTATATGTGAAAAAAATTACCTTGGAGCTTGACAGCTGAACACAAGTCTTTCTTTGCATCACTCTAATATTTTGCCTAGCTTCCAAGCATGTGCTTCAGTGAGAGCTCAGTAATTTTTAGAAATGAATTTGAGGACCCAAGTAGTTCTGAGTGTTGTCACCATACCTATAACCTATTGGCAGAATTTGATTGCATTATGAGCTGTAGGGAAAAAAGTGTACAAGAAAAAGCAGCCAGATAAAAGACAGCGTTAACTGATTTGTATTCAACCTGTTCTAGGTAATTCTTCAGTGGGCACACATAGGATTGTAAGCAGTTATAATGTATTCATTATTGTGTTCTTAAACTACTGCACGGAAACAAAAGGTTGCAACAAACACATTGACATAATTCACTTAACAGTAATTGAATTGTTGTTTAGGTGAACTGCTTGTCAGAAATTGTTTGTTACTTAGCTCCAGAATATCAAATAAGGAACCATTTTCTAATTAACTATTGGAAATCTTTTTGCTCTGCATTTCTTTTATTTATAATTACTAAATTGTGTATCTATAATTTTTGTTTTCTATCACTAAGTGAAATCGATGAACACCACAAGATTCATTTTAAAGGTGAATTATGTAGGATTGGACAAATTAAACTATACAGAAATGCTTAGCTAAATCGATCTCTGATTCTCTATCTTTTGCATTTCTTATTACTTAGAAATTATTTTTCTTATGTATAAGACATGTGTCTTCAACATTGACTGAAACACTCTCCACATCCTTTTACTCTAAGAAATTTTGTTCTTGGGCTTCATCCACCCAATATTTCTACAGTCATACTACAGTTGGAATACTGGCATGTCATGTAGATTTTATTTTTAATATATCATCATCAATCAAGAATATAATTTTCTGACCTTGCCTATATTTATATGAAGTCATTAAAACAGCTAATGGAATGACTGAAAAATTTAACACCACGATCTATGGAAACAATCTAAAATTCCAGAACTAAAAATTTACGTTAAGACTTTGAAAAAGTTTACTTGACAAATAGTAGTTGTGTGTATTTGTAGAGTTAAATGTGATAGTTCAATACATGTATGTAATGTAATCATCTAATCAGGATGGTTACCATTTCCATTATCCTCAATTTCACCACAAATTTCTAGGGAAAATATATGAAATCCTCCTAAGAGCTACTGAGGTATGTAGGTAGACATCAAATCTATATAGGTAGACATTTAAATGTAAACTCCAGTCACCCTAGTGAGCTGTAGAACACTAGAATGTATCCTCACGTCAAGCATGAGTGCTTGCAATTACCAGCCTACTTAACAACATTTCTTCTTTCTTCCATCCCTTCCATTCTCCAATAAATGGTATTCTCTGCCCTACTGTGAGGTTAACTTTTTAAGCTTCTATGTATGAATGAGAAAATGCAATATCTGCCTTTTTATACTTGATTTGTGCCATTTAGCACAATATCCCACACTCTCATCCCTGTCGCCACGTGTGAAAAGATTTAAAGTTTTATGGAAAAATAATATTTCATAGTGTATATTTGCCATACTTTCTGCTCCCACTCACCAATGGATACACATTTGGGACCATTCACATCTCGTTTGTCGTGAACAGTGGCACAATAAGATAAGGGAGGGCAGCTATTTCTTGCATATACTAAATTCTTTTGCAATGAATTTATACCCAGTCATGGGATTGTAAGATCATATGATAGATCTGTTTTTAATTTTTGAGACTGTTGTACACTGTTTCTCATAGTGATTGTCCATATGTACATTCCCACCAATGGCATACAAGCACTTTACTTTCTCCATGTTCTTACCAACGTGTCTGTGCATGTGTATGGGGGGGTTGTTTGATAATGGGTTGTCTAACTTGGGTCAGATGATATTTTACTGTATTTTGAATTTCATTTTTGGGATGATATGTGATGTTGAACAACTTGTCATATAACTACTAAGCATTTTATGTCTCCTCTTGAATAATCTCTCTCAGGTTCATTTATTCATTTTTAATCACATTATTTGCTTGATTGATGTTGAACTTCTTATATCTTCTGCATATTAGGTTTATCATTGGATATATAGTTTGAAAATACTTTCCCATACGGTAAAGGCTGTCTCTCCACTCTATTAATTATTTCCTTTTTTATACAGAAGCTTTTCAATTTGATACAATCTCATTGTTCTGTTTTTGCTTTTGTTGTTGGGCTTTTGAGTTGTTATTCAAAACCTTTTTCCCTGGATCATTATTTTCAAGCATTTTTGTATATTAGCTGTATAGTTTCTGATGTTACTTTTAAGTCTTTAATACATTTTACATTGATTTCTGTATATAGTAAGAGGTATGGTTCAAATTACACTCTGACGCCTGCTGATATCCAAGTTTCCTGGTGTCACTTACCAAAGATGATGGATTGACAGCAGTTCATGTTCTCAATATGTTTGCTTAACAACAGTTTGCTATAGGTACAGATGGTAATTTCTAGGTTCTATAATCTGTTCTTTTGCTTTATGTCTTATTTTATCCAAGCATCATGCTATTATTGTTAATATAGTACTTTAGTATATTTTGAAGTCAGGTAATCTGATGCTTCCATATTGATTATTTTTCAACAGAGTTTCTTTCAGGGTATGAGGTCTTTTGTGAATTCATATAAATTGTTTTTTTTTTTTTAATTGGTACCAGGGATCGAACTCACGACTGCCTGCTTGCAAGGCAGGCGCTTATGCCGCTGACCTAAATCCCCAGCCCCAAATTCATATAAATTGTAAGATAGTTTTTTCTATGTCTATGCAGAATGACAATTTTACAAGTGTTTAATTTAATTTGTAGATCACTTTAGATAAAACAGACTTCTTATGCGTAGGTAAATTTACTTATGTTCTATAACATTAAGTTTATTGATACATTTTAGATATAAAAATAATCATATTCATCATAGGAAATTTGTATCTGTACATGATGTATTTTGACTTCTCTATTTTTTCCAACCCCATCTTCACCCTTCAACCCATCTTTCCCTCCCTATTTACAACTTTGCTTCCATTTTATCTTTTAAAGTAGTTTTCCTCCTCTTTCTCCTTGCTTCCTTTCCCCACACTAGATCTTCTTTCCTTTTGAACAATTTCTTCCCATTTCACAATTCTATTGTACATTTTGGTCCTTATTTACTCTTTCTGTTTTTCACACCAGGGAGACAACATGATTTTTACATGTATGAGACCAATTTATTTCCCTGAAGAATGTGGTCTCAAGTTGGATTCTTTTACCTAGAAATGCCACAAATTTATCCCTTTATTTAGCTGATATATTTACTGTGTATATATTTACTGTATATTTTCTGTATATATATATTTACTGTACATATATTATATATATATATATATATATATATATATATATATATATATATTTGAAAAAACACATCTTCTTTATCCATTCCTCAGTTCATGGTTCATGGACATTTGGGTTGTTTACACATTTAGCTATTACAAGCTGTGTTGCTATAAACATGAACTTTTTAACAACAAAAATTCTTTCTATTCATAAACATGTTACATCTTATGTTTATATATATTTTTCAGTTTCTTTCACTAACATTTTCCCTGGGGAGATTCCTACCTCCCTTATAAATTTACTCCAAATTATATTTAAGTCTATTATAAATGGGATTTCTTTTCTTGATTTTCTGCCAATATAGAAATGCTACTGATTTCTGTAGCCTAACATTAATGCATTTCTTTATCAGTTTTAGTCACTTTTCAGTGGAGTGTTAAGTGGTTTTTGTCACATAAGATTATACCATATGCAAAAAGGTATAATTTAACTACATTCGTTTATAATGAGTTGTCATTTATTTCTTTCTAGAAAGGCATCATCTTAATAGTTCTTATTAAGAAGTGCAATTGTGAAAATTAAGAGAATTTATAAAAAAAGCTTTTCAATAATCATGCTTTTGTGAAACATAAGCATTTAATAAATGCTTGTTAATTTTTAAAACATTTTGTGTTTAGGATTTACCACAATGCCAGTAAGTTCCTGTATATCTATCTATCTGTTCATTTAACAGAACAAGCATGTGAAGGTATTTTGGATTAAAAAATTTACAGATGGAACATGAAGGAGATAATAAAGTAGAGGAATTTTATGAGATGGCATCCTTGAATTTCAGAATCTCTTTAATATTCCTTCTTTTAAAAGTATGTATGTCCCTGTCACCATAACAGAGTATTATGTTCTTTGTACTTCATTTAGTGCCAGGGGAACTGGCAATGAATATATTTGTACTAGTAAACCACCTTTCAATTCTCATCATTACCCACCATTCATTTTCATACAGAAGGATGTCAGCACCCATGTTCCATGTTTAAGTCAGGAGAAAAAGTTAAAACAATTATGGGGCAAAAGACTTTCTCTACTTTTGTAGTTATTAAATGCATAGAAAATGTTTATCTTTGAAGAACTGTTTGTGGGTTTATACCATTTTTCTCAATCTGGACAAAAGCAGTTTTGATAAGCTATAAGATTTTATGGTAAGCATGAGTCCCCATCTCATAGCTTTGAAGCCTTTCAATGTTTTCATTCATCAGTTGGAATGGTTTTATTCTGTTTTGTTTGACTATATCATGCGTGATGGTATGAACAGCTGTTTTGAAAAAAACAAAACATTATGACAGCTATTGCTGATTTAGTATCATCTTTCTTAGAAGTCCTTCCTTGCTTCTATCCTTCTACTACCATTGGTTCTATCTATCACACTGTGTCTTATTGGGATTTGAATATGTGTGATAGTATAAACAAAATTTTTTTATCAAAAATGAGACATTATAGTACCCATTGATCATTCTCTGTTATTCGGTTCAGAATGCCCTGTAATTCTTTCACTCTTTGAATGGTTTTATACTATTTTGTTATGTTTGATATTATTGTATTTCAAAATGCTCAACTATAGCAGAGAAAGAGATATTGTGATAGCTACTGTTAATGTCTGGTTGTCTTAATGTAAAGTAATGTATTGCTGGGAATGGAACCTCCTGGACCCGCAGTGTGTCCCGGGCTATTTGGATTGAAAGTCTGCGTGGAGACCGGCATCTCAGCCCGACTGTTTGGGACTGGTAGGCCTGCCCTTCATCCGCAGGGAACTTCCCGGAGACCGGCATCTGGGCCAGGTCTGTTTGGGCCCGTAGCCCCGCACTTCACCCACAGGAAATCTCACAGAGACCAGCATCGCGGCCTGACTCTTTGGGACATGGAACCTCCTGGACCCGAGGAGAGGCCTGGGCTGTTTGGATTGGGAATTTCGCGGAGACTGGCATCTTGGCCAGGTCTGTTTGGGACCGGGAACTTTGTAGAAACCAGCATTTTGGCTTGACTCTTTGGGACCTGTAGGCCCACCCTTCACTTGCAGAGAACCTCCTGGAGACTTGCCTGGGACAAAGTACGGTGGCCTGGCCTGTCTGAGATTCCACAAGATCTGGGTTGACCACACCCAGCATTCCACTTACAACTTAGGGAGCCAGGAGCCCACAGAGGGAAGTTAGGATCCTGTGAGGAAGCCAAGAGCCTGTGGGGGAGCCACTGCCCCTCCAGGAACTGAGGTTGCAAGAGGTAATTTGTCACACATTCAGAGAAAGCATTGCAACACCACTCAAAGCAAGGAAATATAGAAAAATGACAAAAGGAAAGACCAAAAGGCAGGCTCAAAGCTCTAGCCCTCCCCAAGAAAGCTTAGAAGCTGTGTACATAGAAGAAAAAAGAAGCCATACACCTGAAATGTCTCAAATGATATCAAGTGAAATAAATATGCAACTAAGGAAAGGTATGGAGAAATTCAAATCAGAAATACTTGCCCAGGTAAGAGAAGAATTGATAAAAGTGACAGAAATAGTGAACGCATCTAGTGAAAACACAGCTAAAAAATTAGAGGAACACAGCAAACAGATAGAATCCCTCAATGAACAATATAAGAAACAAACACAATGCATAACACAGATTCAAAGAGATATACAGGAAATCAAAAATTCTATGAAAGCTGTAAAAACCACCTCAATGAAAGTGAAGATAGAATTTCAGACCTCAAAGATAAGATTGCAGCCAGTGAGCAGGACAGACAAGATCTTTTAAAAATAAAAAAGAATAAGGAAATAACAATTAAACACCTTCAAGATGATGCAAAGAAAAATAACATAAGATTAATAGGGATAAATGAAAAAGAAGGGGACAGCCCAAATGATATCAAGAGGATTACAGAAGTAATAGCTGAATACTTCCCAAACATGAGAAGAGAAACTGACATCTGCATAAGTGAAGCATATAGAACTCCAAACAGCCATAACCATAATAAAACTACAACCAGACACATAATAATCACCATCCCAAAAATCCAACATAAGAATAGAATACTAAAACCTGTTAGAGAGAAAAGAGAGATCACCTAAAAAGGAAAACCTATCAGAATCATGGCAGACTTCTCAACACAAACAGTGAAATCAAGAAGAGCATGGAGTGAAGTATTTCAGATCCTAAAGGAAAACCACTTCCAACCCAGACTGACATACCCTGCAGAGCTGTCCTTCAAAATGGATGGAGAAATGAGATACTTCCATGACAAAGAACAGCTGAAGAACGTCATGAACACCAAACCAACCCTACAAAGAATACTGAAAGACATTCTAGATACACACGGGAGAAAACCACCAAGCAAGGCAGACAATTAAACAGAATGGAAGACTAAAGACACAACAGCAGAAAGATAACATGGCCACAATAAACCAATATATAACAGTTACAACCATTAATGTAAATGGCCTCAACTCTCCACTCAAAAGAAACAGACTGGCAGAATGGATCAAGAAACAACATCCAACCATATGCTCTCTACAAGAAACTCATCTAACCCAAAAGGACACTCATAGACTGAAAGTCAAGGGATGGAAAACAAGACTTCATGCAACAGGAAACCAAAACAAAGCAGGAGTAGTAATCCTGTTTGCAGACAATGTGAATTTCAACCCGAGAATGATGCAAAGAGATAAAGAAGGTCACTACATACTAATTAGGGGAAAACTTCAAGAGGAAGAGATAATAATCTTAAATATATATGCACCAAATTCCAGAGCACCCAGGTATATAAAGGAAATATTAACAGAAGTGAAAAATCAAATGAGCAATAATACAATTATAACAGGAGACTTTAACACACCATTGACCCAAAGGGACAGTTCAACTAGACAGAAAATCAGCAAAGACATAACAGAACTGAATCACACCTGTGAACAAATGGACTTGATAGATGTATACAGAGTGTTCCATCCAACAACACCAGAATACACCTTCTTCTCAGCAGTACATGGGACATTTTGTAAAATAGACCATATACTAGTCCACAGAACATATTTAAGTAAATGCAAAAGAATTGAAATTATCCCATGCATGTTATCGGATCATACTGCTGTGAAACTAGAAATTAATGATACAAGAAATTGCAAAAAACCTACAAACACATGGAAACTAATTAATACACTCTTAAGCAATCAGTGGGTCACAGAGGAAATTAAAGAAGAATTTAAACAATATCTACAAGTAAATGAAAATACAGACACAACTTACCAGATTTTGTGGGATGCAATGAAAGCAGTCCTGAGAGGAAAATTTATTGCATTGAGTTCCCACATCAGGAAGACAGAACGAACACAAATAAACAACCTGATGCTACAACTCAAACATCTAGAAAAAGAAGAGCAAGCCAAGCCCAAAGCCAAAAG
>PVJX010002732.1:0-122448 GCA_004027295.1 Dolichotis patagonum
TATATATATATATATATATATAATTTTTTTTTTTTACAAAGTTGCCAAATACCTTCACTGAATGAAAGAAAACCTCTTCCACAAACTGTTCTGGGACAACTTGCTACCTATATGCAACAGGTTGAACCTAAACCCATTTCTCTCACTATGCACTAAACAAAAATCAAAATGGATCAAAGATCTAAACATTAGAACAGGAATACTAACTCAGCTGTAAGACAAAGTACAAAGGTAAAATTCTTGAAAGACAAAGGTAAAACTCTTGAAGACATAGGTATAGGCAAAGAGTTTTAAACAAAACCTCAGTTGCACAAGAAATAATGCGAAGAACTAACAAATGGGATCACATTGAACTAAAAGGTTTAGCACAGCAAAAGAACCTAATAAGAGTAAAGAGACAACTCACATGATAGGAAAGCATTTTCTGACAAAATACTAGAGTATATGAAGAACTCAAAAAAATTAGACCCTCCCAGATTTTACGATCCAATTCAAAAATGGGGATCTGAAATGAATAGACAATTCTCAGTTGAAGAAACACAAACAGCCAATAAATAAGTGAAAAAAAAGTTCAACATTGCTGGCAATTCAAGAAATGCAAATTAAAAACAACATGGAACACTGAGATTCCATCTCACTCCAGAAAGAATGGCTACCATCAACAAACCAACCAATAACAAATGCTGGCTAGACTCTGGAGAGAAAGTAACCCTTTTCCACTGGTGGTGGAACTACAAACTGATACAACCACTGTGGAAATCAGTATGGAGAGTCCCCAAAAAACTAAAAGTAGAAATTCCATTTGATGCACCTATTCCCCTTCTAGGTAGAAAGGGACAAGAGTTAAAGACATCATAGCACAGTGATGTATGCAAACTCAATGTTTAAAGCAGCACAATTCACAATAGCTAGATCTTGGAAGTAGCCTATATGTCCATCACCAGATGAATGGATTAAAAATGTATACACACTGGAGAACTATCTGCTATAAAGAGAATACGCCGTAGTCCTCTGTAGGAAAATGGGTACACCTTGAGACTATTATGTTCGGTGGAGTAACTCAGATACACAAGCTTAAATACATGGTTTTGCTTATATGGAAAACTCTGTCTCTCTGTCTCTTGCTCTTACACTCTCTCTCTCTCTCTCTCTCTCTCTCTCTATCTATATATATGACATAATATTTTGAAACAAAGACATAATACTTTGAAGCAAAGAGAATAAAGATACAGACTCTCAAGACAAAATAATAGATTAAAATGGTTAATACATTGTATATTGTTATCTTTAAAATATTTGCTTAGATCACAAGATATAGGCATGAAAAAAATGATCAAAGAACTTGTATATAGATAATCATTTCCCTTCTTTTTTAAAATCCTTTTCCCCATCCCAGTGTTCTCACCTTTTAAGCAGTTTTCTCCTCCTTTCACTTTCATAAAAGGTGTTGTACATTTAGAATCTTATTTATTCTTTACTTATTTACACTAGGGAGATAATATGATGTTTACACATATGAGTCTGAGTTATTTCACTTATGAGTATGATATCAAATTGTCTCCATTTACCAATAAAAGCCTTGACCTTATCCTTCTTTATAACTGAGTAGTACTCCACTGTATAAAAATACCACATCTTTTTATTCATTATAAAAGACTTAATACAAAAAAAAGAGAGAAACAACAAAAAGTTATTTAACCCAGTATAGATAATGTATCTACTATCCTTTTATTCTTTTGTCCTTTTGAGACAGGGTTTCATTATGTAGTTCATGCTGGCCTTGAACTCACTTTGTAGCCCAGGCTGGTCTCCAACTTGCAGCAATCCTCCTGCCTCAGCCTCCAGAGTGCTGGGATTACAGATATGTACAACCACCCCCAGTCTTGGAGAATATATTTAAATGTATACTTGGATTTAGTACGACTGTCTTATATGTTTTATAAGTTCCTTGAGTTATTAGTTTTGTTTTCAATCCATATGCTGTATATAGCAATTAACTTTATAAGGTTTTATATGGTACTTAACTTTATAAGGCTTTATTGATAAGTGAATCTGACAGATGCTGGAAAAATAAAAAGAGAATGAAGGGAGGGTGGGAAAGAAGGGAAGTGAAATGTGTTATGTACATGTACCAATCCTCTACAGTGAAAGTAATCATTATATACTAAAAGCATGTAGTAATAAAAGTTCAAAAATATTTTGAAATATACATTAGTTTAGTCATTGTTCATATTAAGACAGCCATGTCCCTATGTTGTCATAAGTAGAAAGACCAATAATCACAAGATCTTGAGAAATATATATTCAAGTGAAACCAGACAAAAACATATTAAAATTCTCCTGACTTTGATTTTTGTCTTCATGCAGCACAGTTTTCCACACATAGGAATTTTAAACTTCAATAGCTAACACATATCAAAAAGTTTTGAAAAATTATAATATAGACTGTATATATTTTTTTAAAAAAAGGAAAAAGCTACCTCATCTTCAGTATAATCAAATAAATACATTTCTCACAGCATTAACATCTAAGAAGTAAAACCTAAAGAATGATGCTGCTCTCAAATAGAAGAGGAAGTGCCTGAATAACTCTCACTCATACACTGATGATCATATTTACCTTATCTCCTACCCACCTTTTACATTCTGTGCATCACCACCACACACACTTCTTCCTATCAGAAATCTAACAGTGTCTTGTGCTGTTTTATGTATGTTTATAACTATTTCATAATGCTTTGACAAGTAGACACTAGAATACAAATAACAAAACAAAATTAAAAATCTCTGCAACCTTCCTTACCAGACAAAGTCTTGGTTTCCAGAGCACATTAACTAGTTAAGTGAAACAAAATATTGTAACAACAAAGAATAACTGGTAAATTGCATGCAAATCTTATTGTGTCTCTGCTTAAACTGCAAAGGGAGCTACTTCAATACAAAAATGGGGGATTGTATGGTAAAGGGGTGAAGAGCTACAGAGAAAGACAGCAAGTGAGGGAGAAAACTTTTACTACACATTTGAGATTTTTAAAAAGTCAGAATGGTATAACTAATCCAAAGGTATTCCAGAGAGTAGTGTAATAGAAAAGTACTAAATGAAAAATTACAGGTTCTTAGGTAAAACTGTCCTTTAAGGGAGAAATTCTACAGGAGATTGGATTAGGTGTCCTTGTCGTAGCATCTAGATGTTTTCTGTTTCATTAAGGCTTTGAAGCTTGAATGTACTTCATCATGAGAAAAACAAAACTACAGCTTTATACAGCCACCAAAGTAAAAAGCAAAAGAAAGATGTGCTTATGTAACTGTTTTTATATAAATATTACATCAGGATACATTTCAAGGAAAAGCATACATGAGAGTGCACACACATCTTTTTTTATCTTTCTTCTATATTTTTATTTAGAGAAAAAAAGCAAAACAGAAAAAAAGGTAGAAATAATACAGAATTTCAAAGAAAACACTACAAAATCAATAGTTGACAAATTATATATTGTCATCTTAGAAACAGTTGTTCAAGTTACAAAATCAAAGCGTAAAAAGTGGACAATCAGACAATGACAGTACAAAGCATTCTGTTAGATAAACCAACAAAAACTTAGTAGTATGGTTATCTCTTTCTTCTATTTTAAAATTAATTTCATGCTTAGAATATTGTTGTTTTTCACAAAATAAGTAAAAATACCTCAGAATAATTCCAGTATCATATTACCTGGAAAATTCATCATATCACAAATAGTCACAAAAGGCACTGACAAATATGGGATGTTTTGCTGCTGCCTAGGGCAACTAGAAATGGCCATAGATGTTAACTAACTTCCCTCTAAACAGTCTGAGAAAAAAGAAAAAAACTGTAAGTTTTCCCATCTGTTATTTCCCTTTTTTTTTCTTTTTGGCTGTGGAAAAGAAAAATTATGCAAGAGCTTTTGAATGTAAAGGCTGTGTGTGCTTTTTCCCTTTCTGTCTCTGTGTACCGGTTATGTGATGTTGCATAACTGAGTACAGAGTAGGCGGTTAGCGTTTACTATTGATTTACACTATGCAGTCTAATGAATTCGAACACTAAAAAGAAACAAGCGAAAGAGAAAGGGAGGGAGAGTTAAAAGAAGGGATGAAGGACAGTAAGAGAGAGCTTACTCAATTTAGAGAAGTAATTCTAATACCTAGAATGGGTTCATTTTTATTTTCTTTCACTCTGACTTTCGGGTATTGTTCTGCTCTCAGAAAAATGGATTTGAGCTAGTGACCCCAATATTCCAATGAGAATCACCAGCAGGTAAATGTTTGAACATACTAATGTGTCAAATTACTTGAAAGCAATTCCACTAAACTGCCAGACTTTGCAATATGCACCTATTTATCATTCTTTGCATTTGTGAATCTGTGTCTGTGACAGTTAATGCTGTGGTCCAATTAGTGTATCTAGAAAATTATCCGAAAAATAATATAACAGAGGATTATCATTGGGTCAAAGAAAGATATATTCTATTTTATCAATCTCCTTTAAAAATACATGAAGAATACATATAGAATTTTTTGACTAGATCATATACTATTTTGGAAGAAGTTAGTTTGGAAGAAGTTTGGAAGAAGAAGCCAAATTATTTGTCTGAACAGAACAGTCCATAACAGGATAATAAAAGAGAAATAGGTGAAATGAAAAAAAATCCTAAACTGATAATACTTGCAAAAAAATTTAACAATTTCTTATTTTGTATCTAAGGAAAGTCTCTGGCCTTATCAGAACTAGTACAGGTATTCCCATCCTTCAAGGCTGCTTGGAGCTCTCCATCATGCATTACCGTGAATTTCCGAAGGTTAGGCCAGAAAGTAGGGGTGAAGTTGATTCTGTCTCTCTTGACAGAATCCTTCTGTACTTAAGTGCCATCCTATGGCTGAGAACAAGCACAGTGGTGAGAAGGAAAAATAAAAGTCCTCTTTAATTTGCAGCCAGCTCAAAAGCTAGACAGGGAACTTGTTTTCAGCCTGAATGTCTGTTTGTAAATAGTACCTGGACAAATCTCAGGAGGTTATCCAAGACAACAACATCAAAAACAAGAGTTTGAGATTCATTTCCAATCATCCAACTGTCTTTACTTTCACCTATTTAGCTAACAAAATGTTAAAGGAAGACTGATTTCATTCATTTGGCAGATACCTTAAGGACAGAGGGCTGTAACATACCTTTGTATACCAAACACCTAACACGTGATGATTCTTTATCTCAGCTCAGTAAACATTTGTTGAGTTTATAAAATGATTATAGAAGAAACAGGCATATAGAAAAACTGTATTAGAAAAGCCTCAAAAGAAAATATTTGAATGTTTTACAGGAAATTTTAGGCTATATTATTCTATCACTTGTCTGCAGGCTAATAAGGTAAAGGAAACATGAGGCAGTTATTTGGGGGTCAGCTGACATCAGTGCCATTGTATTAAAATGTTTAACAAAATTATAGTACTGATAACATCTGCAAAATTTTGTGTTCATTTCTGCTGTTGTGGACTATTTTTTATGGCAGTCCTAGGCACAGAAAAGTCCATTTTAATTTCCATAGACATGTTCTAAAGGAAAAGTCATGGGCTATCAACATAATTCATCTTTTTAAAAATACTGAGAAGAATGTAGCCATTTAGTAATGGGAAAAATATAGTTTTTTGTTGAAGGCAAGGCAGGTTGAGTTTTGATTAGATTATGCAAATTTAAATTAATAGAAGGGCAAGGAAGAATGTACTGATTTCCATTTTCCTGGTGAAACAGAAGTTTTATAAGGAAAAAAAACAATTCTGGATTAGAAAACCCGAAACACCGTGTTACAGTTAATTGATGAATAAGACCTTTAGACAAAGAACTGCAACCTTGCTCTCAAACTTTTCAGTGGAAGATTCTAAAGCATGTCTTACAATGGTAGCCATATTGCTTTTTTTTTGTTGTTGTTTTTTAATGAAACTATCATTTTATTAAAAATATTAAGCATGTAAATGTCACTCCAAACTTTGTAAAAGTTTTTTTTTTTTTTTTTTTAAACTCTGGTCATCCATTTAATGTAGTCAATTTCAGCAACTTTCTTCAATAACTTTCTTGGCAGTATAGTTAACAAGATCACTCCATGTAGTTTTTCTTTTCATGGATTTTTTAAAGTAAATGAAAATTTTCCCTTTCTCCTCATTTTATATATGAAGATTACAAGGCTCAGAATCAATTTTCTCAGGAGCATATATTTTGAGACACAGACGGGACTAATATCTAAAGCTCATAAAGTTTTTTTTTTTTTTTTTTTGACTAAATCAAAGTATATGAATTGAATCTTACTTTAAATGCCATAGGGAAAGATTTCAAAGGATTCTTGTATAAGAAAACAAATCCTTACATTATGTAAAACATTCACCACAAAGCTATCTTACTTAATTTTTGATCTTAAATGTGAATCTACTGTTTAAATTGTTGCTGCTTCTTTTCTTTCTCCTGTTACATTTTTGATTTTTGAATAGTCCTCTCATTTCCATTCTGTGTCTACTTCCTTGGCTTTAGTTTCTTTCTTTTTATTCAAGTGTCTTCTATTTAGCCATTTTTATGTATTTCTTTTTCTCAAATCATTGTTTGTTAAAATGCTTTGAAAGTTTCAAAAATTACAAAGGCTGAAAAAATGTAAGTTCACTGATATGTAATATATTATATACATATTTATACCTTTATTACATACTTAAAGATGTTTTAAAAAGCAATGGAATTTTGCCAATTGAAGGTGAAGAACAAACAGATGTAGGGTTTGCTCTAGAATGCTACAACTATATTGTCAACAAAAACACTGGGACCTATGTAAAGTATCTCATCAAAGTTAGCAAAGGCTCTTAATTTCTGGACAACTTGTTTTCTATTATAGTGGGTCACCTTTTTCCTCTTCTTTCTTTCCTTTCTATAAACACACATATTTGAGACTGATCATGGCACACAGGAGGGGAGCTGTAGAAATCCCAGTGGCTTAATGATTGAGACCAAATTTCTCAATTTCAAAAAAAACTGAGAAAGGGATGCACACTATATAACTATAGTTACACAGAAAATGATGTCTGCGAAGTTAAATGAGAACTTGGACATGAGAAAGAGGTTTCTGGATAGCAGGCATATTGTTACCAGATTACTGTACTTAAGATTTGTCATTGTTTCCATTACAAGTTTTATCATTATGGGGTTTAGAATTCAGGTGAAATGATTAGTTGTATTCTGAAATGGAGCTACAGATATCTCAGAATGGCAGCTATATTGTTCTTTTCCAGCCCTTAAAAAAGAAAATACACAACTGTTCAGCATTTTTAGTGACATTTATATATTATCTCACATCTTTTCCTAAACCTGTAGGAGCCAAGGTGAGCAACATCTATGCAAAACGGGACAAGAACCTGCTGAATGAATGAACAATACGGGTATTTCTTACTATTTCAGAATGTTAATGCACATCATTCCATTTCATTTTATTGATGTGAACAGGACCTCTGCAATACTTTCTTGAAGGTCTTTCACTCCTCTTTGCTAACTTGTAGAAAACATTCCAGTTAGAGGATTCAGCAATTTCTAATGGTATTTTAAGATCATTTTCCTTTTAAGTCCATTCTCAGAGTGGGTATTAGACAAATGATAATTTTACAAATCCTTTGCCCCTGTTTTTCTAGCGTTGGCTACAAAATCTAATAGCTACAGTATTTTTGCTATGCCACAATGGTGAGGCCAGAAGGGGAAGGAAATCATAGCTATACTTAAAACCAATAGGTTAGGAAACTAGTATTTATTGACTCCATACTCCATACTCCATTAATATTTTGTTTAATAAAAACTTAGTATGAATTACCATTGGCTCGTTTTATAGAGTAGTAACTTAGTTACAAAGTGGTTACTACTCTGCCTAAGGAAGCAGAACTAATTAAAAAATTGTTAAGGGAACTCTGAACCAGTTTGTAAGACTCTGGGCCCTCAGATATTGCAATGTATCACAATGCCAGGAGCAGAACATGAAGTCCTCTCACCAAAAATTCTCCAGGATGAAATTTACCTCATCTTCCAAATAAAATGTGGGAAGGGTAACTGACTCCCCCAAACAGATAGCTTTTTGTTTTCTTTTTTGCTTCTGATAAATCCTTGCTTATTCAAATGCAAATATCTAAATGCATATATGGAAAATGTTCTTTGTCTTGGAAAAGGAAATGCACAATCTCCTAAGACTCTTTAAAAGGAGACCAGAGATTTTCATGTTTTTAAAAATTTCTTTAAAGATTATTAGTAGACGGTTTTAAAAATATAATGCATATAAAATCACATGATTAATACAACATTAACCTTTCAGTCTTGTGTATATAGTTTTTTTTCTTGCCAAAATTTCTGACACTATTAAATACTTGACCAAAACTAAACAGTAAATATATTGTCAGGAGAGAAGGAAACAAATAAAAAACAAGGAATGTATGTACATATAACTTCCCTCAGAATTTTAATCACAAAATATTTCTTAAGGAAAATAGGTCATAGACTTTAGTCTAGATTATATGTATATGTTTGTGTGTGTAAAAAAAGTTTTTTATATTAAGTTGGTAAGTGATTATTTTTCTAAAATCTTCTTTACTGATCTGCTTATGTAGATATGTTATTTTATAATACTCTTTTTTAAAATAAATACTTGTTCAAGATAATGTTAGCGTTTATCAGGTAAATAATATCAGTATTTAAGTCTATATTGTGAAGCCCTGTAGAGTTCATAAGTTTACATATTAGTATGATGTAGTTTTTCAAAATAAGATATAAAATAGAGGGCTGCAGATGTAATTCAGAGTGTTTGCCTAGCAGCACAAGGCCCTGAATTCAATCTCCAGTACCACCAAAAACAAAACAAAGCAACCCCCCCCCAAAAAAAACAAACAAAAGGACAGTATAACTACCACTAGCCAAAAAAAAGCAACATTTCAGTACCCCAAAAACTATGTGTGCTGAGCACAGGATATAAAATTGAATGTATACTCCATTTTATTGACACAATTCTTTTTAAAAGAATTTTATATACCGTGTGTGTGTGTCTGTGTGTGTGTATGAAATATACTATGTTGTTTAAAAGCATTGGAACATTTTAAAATTTACTTTTCAAACATAAGTTGATTAACAACAAAGGAGCTGTAACCAGCTGGATTTGAGAAAAGAATTAGCAGTTTAATTTCAGAGAGCAACAATTCATCCAACTTTTAATGAGTTCCTATTGTTTTGCCCAGCCTTCCTATTTTTTCCCCCGGAAGTCTAAACTAGGATTGGGAGAAGGAAAGGTGAAAGATTAATTCCTGATTTAGGAGAAGCATGCAAGAGATAACTAGAAAATATTCCTGTCCTTTTTGTCTCATCTCTATCAGAAAAAGCAACTAAACAACACGGCAAACAGTAAGAGCAACCACTGAGGTTTTTCATACTGGACATAATCGGGTTGTGTATTTGCACACGTACAAGGAACTCTTCAAATTTCAGCTTCTCTAGATGTTTCTGCAAGAACATAAGTTAAAAGATGAGAGTTGTTAGGATACAGATGTGGTTTAGGGGGAAGAGGAGACATTCCTTTTAAAACCTGTATTTAAACAGAGGACCAAATATATCTTGCAATATTAAAAATAAATTATTCAGTTAATTTGAAGAAGCTAAAAATGACTTACAATATCCTCCTTACTAAAACAAAAAAAAATATAGAGCAAAAACTCAATTATCTTGACTGATGAGAACAGACAGTGATATGAAAGTAACAGATGGAAACCTATGTTTACACACACACACACACACTCAACTGAACACAACCATAATGTCCCCATGATGGAAACTTAACAATGGGTACTCTGGCCTTCAAAGTATCTCCCTTAGGTAGTTTTCCTTAAATATTTCAGAGGTGTTTGTGCAAAATAATATGGAATAAAACCAGTGCATCTGTCCAAAAGTAGAAATAGGAGACAGAGCTGCAAATCATATCCTGTGGACAAAGGGTATTTAGGTGTCACCTTTACCAAATCTTTTCTCAGGACTGGAATAGGGTTTCTATTCTTGTTTCTTTGTTGTCTGGTAGTGTTTTTAGAAAAACTGACATGTCTGTACTCTTAAAAAAAAATCACACTATCTGGCAACTCAAAACTTCCATAAATGCAGTAATTAAAAGTAATAAATCTTCCTGCTAATTTCTCCTCAAAGTTGAAAGAAAGGTTACTTTCTTACCTTACATGATGTCTCCTGATCTGTCAGTGTCATTAAGTCAATAATTTCAATGTCAGTTACTGATTTTCAACACTTTTATTATAAAGACTTCAAGCAATAATGAAATGGTGCTGATCTGCTTGCTTTCACTATATATAACATCTATATTTATACACTTATGCTTCTATTTGCAGCTATATTTATCTGCTTTATCTGCCTACAGTGCATCTGTTTCTCATACACACAGACGTATATTTATATATATACACACATACTGTATATATATGTGTGTTATATATAAACACACATACAATAAAAATGTATGAATGTGTGCTAGCGTGCTTACTTCTGCCACCATGGATGTGCACACATACTTAAAAGCATGAAAAATTTCCAAAGCACACAAATGTACATGTAAACATAGCTGCAGGGAAAGCAGAGTTTAACAGCAGCCCTGTTTGCAATATTGGCTATTGGGCTTTGAGGCTTATACATAGTGGTATGATGTGTCATTGACTACTCTCAGAAAGAGAAATTTTTTCTGAAAGCAAAACTATACGAAAAAGTATGCACTTTATAGTCCAACTCATTCATTTTAGAGATAAAGAGACAGATATTAAGAAGAAAAACAGGGTTATAGCTTTGTACTGGAAGGTGAACCTAAATCTTTGCCTTTTAAATAAAAAATCCTACACCACATAGAAATGATGTAACTTTTTTTTAAAAACTCAATGCCATTATTTTGTAATTGGTATGTTTTCTTATTTTTCTTTCTCCTTACTGCATGAGATATAAGTAACCAACATTCACTGATGGTCAGGCGCTCTTCTAACTAGTTGTCATGCATTATTTCTTTTAATATATACAATATCTCTAGAAGGTAGTTACCATTATTCATTCTCATATCACACATTAAAAAAACTCAGACTCTGTTACGTAAACAATGCTTTCCTTACTACATAGCCAGTAAGCAGGACTGAGCTCCTGTGATTCTTGAGGCCATGTTTTATCTACTGGACAAGAATGCCTTCTTACTACACATCTCAATGTCAAATCACTGCCCGCCTCTGCCACCAAAGCTATCTGTTTTCTAACCCTAAAAACTGCTCTGTTTTAGAACATATAAAAAGCCAAAACACAGGTTCTTCCAGTTGGAGCAAAACTATAGGAAAGGAGAAAAGTTAAAACTATATATTCCCAGAATTGAGCTCCAGTTTTCTATTATAGAATTTATTTATGCAAAGTTGAGGCCAAAAATTTCTCCCAGGGGTAATCTTATGTGATTTGAAGTCTTAATAACTTTAGTTTATGAACATTTTATATCTTTTTTATCAAAATATTATAGCAAACTGATAACATTGATTCAGGTGAGAAACAGGGGCACAAGAAAGAGAAGAATAGAAGCAAAAAACCAAAGCCTCTCTCCCCTTTTTGCTCTGTTGGAGTAACACTTCCAAAACAAACACTCATCAAAAATTACAAAGCCAGTGCCCAAAACCAGGTTTTGCTTCCACTCAAAGAGTTAAGGACAAGAGAAAGAGAAAATATCTACATATGGTAGGTAACTTTCTTCAGATAGTCACCAGTTGTGAGCCACCCAAGAGAAAAAAGTTTTACACTTTGGTCAGCTAACACAGAATGCAACACTGGGCTATGCCATGTGATTTGTAAAACTCCCTGGGGAATACTGCTTCCATAAGCCAAAGCTGGGAAACTACGGTGATCCATCCATGCAGCTCTTCATCTGTAACATATTGATAATCGCTATTTTTTGTGAATTAAATCCAAATTATAAAAACTAGCTTCAGACATTTGTCACAAGTGATATACTTTAACTCTTTCAGAATTAGATGATCTCTTGAATTTCAATCCCAGGTTTTCCACTTATTTACAATATAGCTCTAAGAATATCATATAAGTTATTCTGAATTTCAGTTTTGCTAACTATGGAATAAAGAATAAAAGCACCTATTTTGCAGAAAAATTGTGGGGATTACACTTAGTCCCAACACAATGTCCCTCTTTTAAAGAGGGATTGAATATTAACTGTTAAATGTTTAGGAAGGCCACTGGCTGTGACTGATACAGAACTCTCCTAGGACAATAGGATGTGTGAGATACTTTTTTGTGCTGGTTTTTTAATTTTAAATTTTTATTAGTACATATATATAGTATATAATGATTATAGTCATTATTGAAAATTGATACATTCACACAACACATTTTAATTTTTTCTATATCCTTTTCTCCTCTCTTCTTCATGACTTTTTGAAATTTTTGGTGATTGGGTATGTCCCAAGTAAGACAGAAAGTGTTTCAGAGAGTAATAGTTTCAGTGGAAGATCTGAGACACTTAAAACTGTTGGCTTGTGTGATTACTGGTACTCACAGTTCACAACTGGGCAAAATGAACCTCAGAGATGCTTTCCCCAAGTCAATAATATTAATATAATAATAATAATAATAGCAGCAGAGGTAAGTACAATTTCTGTCTTTTAACATCTAAATCCCATAGTGACCAGCTGAGTAATAACTTTCAAGGTCACAGATACAAAGGGCCATGCTCTCCCCAAGGCTTTGTGAGATTATTCACTGAGGCCAAAACATTAGTTAATGCTGTGTACATCTGCTGAGATAACACGGGTGTGCCAGGGTTAGGTCAGGGTTTTAGGTTATGTGGGTGGGGTGAAGAGTGGTTTTCAGATCAAGTGATGAGAATAGTTTAGTTCAGGCAAAGAATAACCCATATTTAATACAAGAGGAGAGAAAAAACTCTCATCAAGGGGAGGTGGGTGAGAACATAGACTCTTTAGGGCTCATGCAGGTAATTATCTCAAAAAGGAAAACTTCCTTGTGTTGATACACACTGAAAAGTGAACCAAAATACCTAGAGTGCAGTATAAATACTACTATCCCAATAACACACATAGCTATTCTACCATCTTTATACACATTTTAATTAAGAGATTATAATCAAGCATTAAAATGTTATTAAATGTCTTGTTTACATTGTTGCTATATGTCATTTATTATGCATTTTCAGAAGGACTACTTGGAATTTTTATCTCACTGCTACAACTGTTCTACTAACAGTTTTAGCTAACATTTGTTTTAGGTATTCTTGTTTCTTCAATTCTCAATCAAGGAGTCCTCATCCCCTCCATCAGACATTGCATTACAGTGACCCAAAATCGCAGGAGGTTCTAGGTTGTGGATTTTCCACAAGAGGTCCAATCTCAAATATTCCCCCATAGTTCTTACTGAAAAATAGTCTATGTACTCAGGCCATGCCCTTTCCATAAGCATTCTGGAAAACTTCAGGAACGTCAAGCTAGCATCAGAGACTCTTGTTTTACAAATATTTTAAAATCAGTATATGTACACATTAAGCATATTTATCATGGAGAATTGGTACATACACATATTAAATTTTGATCCCTTCCTCTCTTGTCACTTGCTGCACAGACTCTCAAGTAGAAGACATAATAGTGGAAATGGGAATGGGTAGACTTACTTGTTGCCCTCAGCCCATAGTCTATTTCTAGCCTACAACTTATTCCCATTTAGTTCTGTAGACATCCCTTGAGCTCTCTGCATTACTCTAGGGTTGAAGTAAGTACTCACACTCCCCCTTTCCCGGATACAACTGGTATCATGACTTATATAATTTACCAGTATGTGTGGCTCACAAGTGTCTTGTAGTCTATGTACATCCTCTGCTTTAAGTATTTTAACCACACAGCATTGCTCTAGGAGCCTAAATTTCATATTATGCCCTATGAATCATGGTATATGTGATCGTAAAATCTCAGAGGGAGGGACTCAGACAAAGCATGTTCAGTTCAGTGCCGAGCACACTGTAAATATTCAATCAGTTCATGTAAGTTAAGTAAAGTTTTTTTCTTTCTCTTCCTCTTATCTCTTACCCAGGAGAAACAGAATGTTTGTGAAGAGTAGGCATACAAAAGGAACACATTCTAATCTTATTGTCAATTTATATTATATAAACTGTCTCATTTATAGCATCATTGACTACAAAAATGCTTTTGTTACATTAGCCATAACCTTGAGGTAAAAATAAATCAAATCTACTACAGCTGGTGGGCCAAATCAGTCCCTTTGGGAAGGAAAAGAATAAAGTAGACATGATGCTCTGGAGAGCATTTTAATAACATACATCAAAACCTTAAAAAGATAAAATCTCTTGAACCAGATTTTTAAAGAAATTTATCTCAAGAATATAATCAAAGATCTATGCAAAAATTTATTGAAAAGGTTTACCACAATATTACTTAAAACTGAAAAACTTGCAATGTTATCTGACAATAGACAGTTGGTTAAATAAATTCTAGTATATGCATTTATTAAAATACTATGAAGTTACTAAAAATCATAATTTCAATACTGCTTAAGGACTGAAAAAACTTCTGGAATATTATTTAGCAAAAGCATATTAACCAACAATATGTAAAGAATGATCTATCATTTAAATACACAGGGCTAAGTTAAATACTGTTAATTTAATGAATTATTTGAGAAATGATAGCTATGTATACCTATGCGGGAAAGACAGGAAAAATGAAAAGTACTTGTTTCTGGGGAGAATTGTGAATATTTTTATCTACTTTGATTTTTTCCATAAAGTACATTAATTTTACAGCATGTTTTATTTACAATATAAATCTATGTAAGCCTTCTTTTCCAAAGGTCTGAAAAAGTGACTTTCGATAGGCATTCTTATCCCTAGGAGTCCTTCTTTTTCTTATAAAGACTGTCAGATTCTTAAGCCTTTAGTCTGTGAGACTATGTAGTTATAATAGACAATTTACCTTTTAAATAAATAGAACTTTAAGAGTTTTATGACTTTGGCTGGGGATTTAGCTCAGTGGTACAAGCGCCTGCTTGGTAAGCATGAGGTTGCAAGTTCAATCCTTGGTACAGGAAAAAAAAAAGAGTTTTGTGACTTTGCTAGTAGGTCCCTCCTTAGGAAAAAATAGCAGTGGAATGGTAGAAGTAGGAAGATGAAGTGAAAGAAGAATAGAACATTAATGATAGAGAATGTTAGAATTTGTGCTGGGCTTCTGCACTTCTACTTTTTCTACAGTATTAAATTTGGTTTTCAACTCAGGATAAGTTAATATCATTATATTATTTAGGCCTACGTATAATATTTCTGCTTTTGAATGCTTCCTAATCATGTATTTCATCAATGCCAATCTACTTAAGATATTTTGATGCAATAGATAATAAACTAAGCACAAAGAGTCAGTCTTTCAGGAAAAGTCACCTTAGGTTTGCTCCAATGAAGAGGAACTCAGGTTAATGCATTGTCATTCCCTATGCAGCATCTGATATAGTAATCATGGTATTTTTCATATTCAGAAGTCTTCATAAGAGCTACAACCCTTCTGTGACTCTTAACTTACCTCTATTCCCACATCTAGCCATACAGGATTGTACAAAAGGCCACAGAGTGAAAGAAAATGGAAGGACCCAGGAAAGGCCATAGGTGACTGCATGGTATAAAACAAGAAAAAGATGTACAGACTTTTAGCACTAAAGGAAAAATTAGACAGTGATATAGATAAAAACTGAGCCATGATACTTCAGAATATATTAGAGATCCATGAAAGCTGAAGCAAGAAGAAACTGCTCTGCCTATGAATCCAGTACAAGCAATCTACACAGGAATATTAACCCAACTAAATCATCACAGGTTTAGGGAGGAACAATGCTCTGAAACAGGCTCATTTTGGAAAACACAAATGCCAGACTCATTGCAAGACCTAGAGTAAAGATTTTCAGGAGTGATATCCATGTGTCTGCATGTTTGAACTTCAAATGTGTCTCTGAAGTACACTAGAGCTGAGAACTAATGAGATACTGGGCAAGTTCTCTTAGCTCTAGCCAACATTTATAAGTTTATCTCATTTAACTTCACAAACACATAAATTCTGTTCATGTTAGGTCAATTTCTTTGTTCTTCACTCTTTCTCACCAAAACAGAGAAAGTTAGTTTTACACAAGCACTTGCATCTTTTTTTCTGGGATGCCCTGCTTGCTCCTTACTGACTGATCAAATTCTCCCCACTTCTACCAATCAGTTTATTTTCCTTTTTACTCACATAGATTTTCCACAAATAAAAAGTTACAGAATGTCCATTTTTTATCTTCTGTCTTATATAATTATTAAAACAATAATCTGTCGTATAGTCTTGTTGGTACCTCTTTGTCACTTATATCAGGGACCTTAAAGAATAGCAGAATGAATGAAAGCATCACTTGCCTATGCATAACACAGGGTATGTATATATTTGCAAAAGCTCCTTTGAATTAATTCCTTGTTCCCTGCAGCCTTACGTTCTAAAGAAAATACATATGCAGAAACAAAGCGTTTGACTCTCTAGCCCTAGGAGTTAATGGCTCTGAGCTCCTGAATTATATATCCTACTGCCTACTACATCATTTCACCTGGATAAGAATCCCAATGTCAACATGGTTTGAAACTAAATTGTAATTATTTCTTTCCCCAAATTGGTTAACTCCTCCATATCTCCCTTAGTTCACAACTCTGTGAAGTTAATGACATTAACGTTCATCCAGTGGTTTAAGTGAAACTGCTGAGACCCATTACAATACATGTCTCTTTCATCTACATCAATCAAGTCCATTAGCAGTTGCTGCTAGCTGTGCCCTCACAACATGTGGAATTTACTCATGTTCCATGTCTGCCCCCGCTGCCATTGCCCATCACACAACTGAGCAAACATGGTAACTTCTGACTGTTCTTCCTGCTCCCTCTGACCCACTTAGTTTATTGTCCACAGATTAGCCACAGATCTCTTTGTATCCATAAAAAAGAAAGCACATATCATTTACAAGACCACCTCATGGCTTCCTGTCACACTCTAGAATGGCGTGTGTATGTGTAATCCTAACTGTGTACAAGAGCCTTATCACTTTACTCATGGAAACTACACATTTCTTCTTGCTTTTCCTGGAATATTTCAAGTTGTTATTCGAGGCTTTTGAATTATCTTTTCCCTTTTCCTAAAATGTTTTTCTCCTGGTCACCATATGCTTGGCTTTTTCTCATTTAAATTTCTTCCAAAGCATCCTGCTGAATGAGATCTTCTCTACCTAACCTATTTCAAATTGTATTTTCCCCATGGTTTATTTTCTACCCCCATGCCATTCATTATTTTCTTCCTAGATTTCATGTTTTAAAATCATATTTTTTGTTTATTTAATTGTTGGTTATCATTACTGCTACTATAAAATAAATTTCATAGAGGAATATGTATACGTTCTTACTGAATTTCTAAGAATTAGAACAACTTTGGAAATATTGTGGGTGTTTGATAGCTATTAAACGATTTAGTATAAGTAAATAAATAAAATTTCCTAGTACTTATAAATCTCATCCAAACCACATAAGCCTTAACTAAAAAATCTTTATTCTTCATATTGCAGCAACATTTTGTTTGTTCCAGAAGACTCTATTCTTTCCATCTGACTGTACAGGCCAGTCTGGACAACAATTATATATTACAGCTTAGTTACTTATAATAGAGGTCTTAGAGAAGCAAAATTAGAGACTTGGAGAAAAAAGTGATGTCATTCAGGTTTATTAGAGAAAAGTTTTCTTAGCTAAATGATCTTGGTGAAGCAAGGTACGTCCTTGTGCTTAGGAACTCCCAATCTCGAAAAGAAATACCAGGCATCCCTTTGTATTATTTATTCTCTACCAAGTATAGCTTATCTCTGTATCTGTAATGCTCAGAGCATCTTGCTAAGTAGAGCTTAAATAAATTTTTATTAAATAAATGGACAAACTAATCCACGCAGCGACAAAATTTTAGTTGCTGTTCTATGCCTGAGCTTTATGATAGTGCTAACTAATCTCTGTGAATAAAACAACTGCCTCAGCACCCATGTTTATAAGCAAAATTTGTAATAACTAAATCTTGGAAACAACCCAAAAGCCCATCAATTATGGCATAGATTAAAAAGATGCAATTTTGTACAATGGAGTATTACTCAACTAGAAAGAAGGATAAACTTGACGCTTTTTATTGTCTTCCTAGTGTAAAAAAAACCCTGAAACAGTAATAAAATCCAAAATGTATAATGGATATTGTACAAATGAAAGGGAAAGAAAGTGCTCTAAAATAAAGGACAACTGGATAGCAGAAAAGAGAAAAGGAAGAAGGGAAAAGATTACATATATATGTGTGTATATATAATTATATATATACATATATATACACACACACACACACACACACACACAAGATAGGTAACTATAATACTAATCGCTGTTACATTCGTCAAAAAGAAATCTGTGCTCTCATTGATTGTTTGATCATTTTTTTATGCCTAAAACTTGCAACCTGAACAGCTATTTCTAATGGAAGAGATTTTTTTTTTGTACCGGGTTTCGAACTCATGACCTTGCGCTTGCCAGGCAGGCACTTAAGCCACTGAGCTAAATCCCCAGCCTGAACAGCTATTTCTAAGATAACAATATACAATATATTAGCTAGAGTTACTTTCTTACTATTTTTTGAAATTCTATATGATTTCTATTTTTTTTCATTGTTTTAAATATAAAAGAAAGGAAATGAAACAAAAATTGCCTCAATTAGAGGTATGCTAAATAAAATTTATTTTTGCAACTTTCCTTCATAGATTGGATTAAGAATCCATTGTGATGGGTCATGTCTTATCCATCTTAGATCTCCAAGTCTTAGTATAGTGGTTTAAAGAAAGAAAAACCCCAAAATACAGAGAATCTAGAAGTCCTGGAAGCAATCAGTAAGAATTAGAGAATGCCAGTCTGACATGATTATCAGATGTGAGTCAATGAAAATCATGCCAACTAACATATGGATTTCTCTACACTGTTTCTATGTAAGACATGAGCTCTAAGATTATTTCCTGAACACAGGGGATCAGATGGGATGGTAATTATTTACTACAAGACTGTGCAGACACTCAATGTATGACAATCTACAGCTCTTTAATGAATTCTCTTAGAGTTAGCTAAACTTTTTAAGCAAGTGGATATAATTTTTTAAAAAAGTTTTCTAATAGCAATATCAGTGATGATGAAATATGAAATATAACTAAATTAAACAATGTGCCTGTGAGTATCTGCACAACCAGAAGCCTGGGTTTGCCTGTGACTGAGGAGGTTCCTAGGACTTGACATTTTTAATGTTAAAAAAAGGAAACCTCCAGGCTGGTCAGGAAAAACTAATTATATTCATCATGGCATAATTTTCTCATTTAGCTACCAACTACTCTTATTTAGCTATATAGTGGTTTTATTCTTACTTATCTATGTATAGGCTCTACAGATATTGCACAATACATGATACACAACAAGGCATTACTAGGATTAAGAATTAATCAATCTGAATTACTTTAGTACATCACATAAAGTATCTTTTCCCTTTCATTTCATTTGCATTTTCTCCTATGTGTTAGACTTCTTATTTACCTTTTAATACTGTATGTTCCACTTTATTACAATCAAAGACAGTAACTGGAGGGTGTTAGGAGTTGTTTCTTTTCTTCAAAAGAAAGGGAAAAGTGAGAAGCAGCAGGGGAAACTGGTCTCAACTGTTGCATGGGCTCATCTATTTTTTACAACTCCAAATGTGGTACTGTATAATGGTGACATAATTGTGAGGAATTAAAAGTTTCTGACTCAGAATGCACATTTGCTACACATTCCAGATCTAAACCTATACAGATAAAGCTCCTAAAACAAAGGTAAGGTCTACAAACCTATCTTAGCCTTAATTCTGATGAAATATTTATTATTATAAAATAAGCTGAGACAACACATTGTGGCCTCCTCATGATTCTTACTGTCCCCTTGCGAGCATCATCTGGCTTCATGAAGCCTCCAAATTAGTAGCTGATCTTTGGAGAGAATAATCATCAGAATCCATTTTACTACAGTATGAAAAATATTGCCTTTTTGCAAGAGTTTACAGTGCCAAGTTTTAAATACTGAAAGGCAATGTCTTCTATCCAAATATCTCTGGTCAGTCTTAGCAACTAGACCTACTTTCAAGGCTCGATTTCTTTTATGTCTCTTAAATTTAATGATAAAGAAGAAAATCAATTTATAATATACATGAAACAGTGAAATTAGGAAAAAATTCTATTTGATGTGTCTGTTTCTTTTTTATGTTTGCAAGATTAAAAAGATCAACAGTTAGCTACATTTATAATATTTATGCCTCCTGACTCAATGTACTGAATTTCATTTCTGGTCAAATTTTGTAACTGATTTTCATTTACCTGTGACTAGGTAAGAGAAAGGTTTAGAAGACTTTCTCTAAAGCTCAGATGGAAAAATTAGTTCTATCAACAGGAACATAAGGGAAAAAAATCTGTCTCCAATATGCCATCACCATATATCTCTGCTTTTTGCAGTAAAGGAAAGCTATGGTCTAGATGCAAACACTGAAAGAAGCAAGGTACAGACGATTGATTAATCAAAACCTGAAATCATATTCTTCAGCTCTCTGAAAAATGAAACCATGGTGTATCCTCTTCACTTTGGCCAAGAGCCCAGTTAAGAGGATTCTTCCACAAGATAATCATGTTTCAGAGCAAATCCTTACCCTAATTGATGTTTTTTAAAAGCCCAACCCTATATCAATTTAGGGGTTTGGTTACTTGGGTAAGCCATAGCAGAGGAGACATGCCTTCCTCCATTAACTGGCTGGAACCCAGGTTATACTAATTCAGCTTAAAAAAAAAAAACTCTGCTTTTCAATCCCTTTGTTCTCTTGGATGTCACAGCTTCCTGCTCTATTCGCTTCCTTTTATAGTCTTCCTTCACCAAGCATTTCAGGAAAAAAAAAAGCTAAATAAAGATCACAGCCTGTTCCATTGTGTCCCCTTCTTCTTCATCACCTTCTTTTCCATTTGTGCAATGTTGTGGCACCTATTAACTACCAATGTTTTCAGAATGACATTATACAAGGTGCAGGCTGTACCACTGTGCCCTAAAAATATCAACAACTGCATTAGTCTCACAATAATTAATGGCAGGCATTATGCAAATGACAACTTTTTCGCTACAAAATAATGACATTTCTTCATTTTGAGCAGAGTTATGCAAAACAATGAATTTAGGATGATAAATCACACAGGAGAATTAAGAAAGCTATAACGTTCCTGCCCAGGCAGGCAGAAAGATAGACAAACCAACAATTTAGAAGACATTGTTTGTTCTCACACCACTATAAAAAATCATAGCCAGTCGGCCATTAATGTGTGTGGGTTTTTTTTCCTTCTCCCCTTTAGGCAACAATGCATAAGGGGATGCTAAATTCTAGCAATTGGATCATTACAAGTCACAAGCAAATTTTTCTTTATTAACCTTAATAAGTCATTCACTCAGACTATAGTCATCAGGCAAATAAAAAGTATCACATGCCATTCTGCTACACATTAACTAATTCCTTATGCAAACATCACAACATATAGCAATTACTGCCGCTCAAAAAAACAAAGTCATTTTCAATTTATTTTATTGCTTTTATACTTGGCCATTTCCTGTAGCACATTATCGTTTCTTTCTATAACAACCCGAGATGGAATGAAGAGGAATTTCAGTAGCAATAAGCCCTTGCTGTAGCCGGGCTAACATTTGTCATACCTTTTTCTCCACCTGTGCTTGCTAGGGAAGGTTAGTGATAGGATTATGCGTATGTCCCTTTATACTGAATCTCCAACAGTCTCAAACAGAAATGGCATACTTAGCCCCTGTCCCCGTGAGACAGGAGGTGGGGAAAGCAGGTACACAGAGAGACCCAGGTCTGTTTCCCACACTTGCTACCATAATGCTGGCAGCTTTCCTGGATTCAGGAAAATAAAGTACAAATGCAGGTCTGGATCTGCCATTAACAGGTGAACATTAAAGTCAATACATGCAATGTTAACTTGAGACATTTGCATTATGACTAATAAGAATTCTGAGGCTATTTCAACTCGTTTCTTGTAGCCATAACCTGTTCAGTTCAGAATTTTGAGAGAAGAGCAATAATAAATACCAAATGCATCACCACAAGGTTAAATAGGATTTCTCTCTCTCCCTGTTTCTCTTTGTATCTATTTTGTTCCCTAACATCCTTTATCCTAGACTTCCAGGATATTAAAAAGGAAAAAAAAAACAGTTGATTTTTCTGGTCCATTTTACAGGCTGACAAATTGATTCTAAGTGATAAAGGAGTTAACACACAGTTGTACAATGAAACTGGTCAGATCTGACTCTGTGTACAGTATTCTAATCTCTGTGGCCTCTTTCCCATAATCAAGATCACTATATCCTACTGGTAAACTACGTTGAAAACAGTCAGTGTATATCCCTTTTCACACACCGGGATGATCATCTCCCTCTTCTCCCCTAAATCTACAATCCATTTCCCCCTTTTAAGGTAGAACATCTCTAAAATACACATGGGAAAAGCTCTCTTTTCAGTTTCTCTTCTTGAAGGAAATAACATTTTGCAGTTCTCCTTAAATAAAATCTAGCCCATGCTGGATCAATAAGAATGATGCCCATTTCCCTAATGGCAGCCGATTGCCATTTGCTATTCAAATCAGACTAGATAAATTACAGTACATGCCAGGGAACAGGCCAGTGAATTAAGACAGGCCTCCAGAGGACCAGCGATATTATTAATCTTTTAAGACACTATCATATTTCTTCTTGACAGTGTGCGTAGACTCACAGACACGCTGCACCCAGATTGAAATATCAGCTGCTGAAAAAATCAATAGTGTTAGAAACACAATAATTTTTGGTCTGCATGACCTACGTTAAGCAACACTTGTACCCTTCTATGCCACCTCTTCTCTCACTTCTCATTTCCCATTTTCTCCTCCTACCTTTTTGCTCTTTTCTTTCCATTCTCTGGTTTTAAAAGCTTGTAAGCTCAACTGACATGAAATTTTGAAGGAGTTTTTACTGCTAACACTAGCCAAAGGCTAATGCATTGGTTTTCCATGGGTTGTTTGAAATGCAGTTTCACTAGTTTGGTAAATGTTCTGGTGTAGGATTGTTCTTCCTTTGTCTTAAAACAGCCCTTTAAGAACTTGGTTCTGTTTTATGAAGAAGTGCAGATATTTAGGGAAATCATCACAGCTAACAAGTTCTGGATAAAGTAGAATGAAGCAAAAAGAAAATAATGAAAACTTGAAGCAGGAATGGAAAAAACCAAAAAGGTGAGGAGCACATTGAAGAATAAAGGAAAGAAACTAAACAGAAGTTGACAGGATAGGCGGATGGAAGGCAGTGTGAGATGGGAGAAAATTTTCAATTATATCCTGCAAACTTGAGTTTGACTGTCTTTCCTGTCTGCACACTGACTCTGTCAGTTACTTAACTTTTCAGGGCAACGGTTTTCTTATCTGTTAAATCAACTAGTATTAAGAAAATGCCTGATACTGTTTGCAAGAGTCAACTGGTGAGATGCGTGTACATTCTAAAAGTGCTTTGCAAAAGATTAAATATAATGATAATAATATAAATTTTATTTTTACTAGAGAGAGATTTCTGAAATGTCTTTTTTCTTTCATAGGACTAATATAGCATACAAGAAATTTAGGTGTTACTAATAAATTACCAAAGTGATAACTGTTTATAGTCATATTCCTGGTAACTGGTAGAACTTGAACTAGCCCAAGAACTACTGAATCTTAGGCCATCCCTTTTACATTTTTACCAGAGATAATCTGCTTTTTCCACATATATTTCTTCTCCAGAATTGAGGCTTTGAATTTTAATCATGTTTTCTTTTTCAACTGGGGAAAAAGATTAAGGAAACAATACAAAACAACAAATAACACAAAAAAAGAAACGTACCATGCTTAGTGTGTCTTCATTTGGTACTCTCCCGATGTCATCACTTTCTCTAGTCACTTTCCAATTTTATTCCTTTCATGGTATTTATTACAATATCTTAACTGTCTATTTTTTCAACCCACTATAATTAGTATTTTACCCATTCTACTCTACCACATATACACTATTGCTAGATCTTACAGTCACATATTCATTCTCATCTTATTCAACTTCTCAGCAGCAAAATAACATGGTTAACCATTTCTTCTTGCTGAAAGTATTGTGGTTATCTTCTGGGACACCTCTCTTTCCCATTTTTTTCACTATTGTATTGAGCACTTTAAAGCTATTTATGTCTCATCAAACTTGAAATGTTACTAGCAATTCCTTCACAACTGACATCTAAACTGGTATAACAATGAATTCTCAGAAGTTGCTTACGAGATACCAGTTTCTGAATGACTACCTATTTGATGGCTTTCAAATTCAGAATAGAGCAGAAAATCTAGCTCTTGACTTGGCTTAAAGTTTGTTTATTCAGCATCTTTCATGGCAGTTTTTACTAACAATTTTAGAATATCTTTTATCTAGAAATTTCCCAAATGGATAGATTTCTGTATAGAAGCAAAACATATTTATTTTCCCCACTGTTTGGAAACACAGTGAAGGGTCAGAATTATCTTTATGGAACAGAATTATGGAGACCTCAATAAAGAATTGAAGCACATAGAGGTTTGTTTTATTTATTTATTTATTTATTTATTTATTTATTTATTTTGTCTACTGTATTCAACTAATTCCTCCACCCAGATTTTCTAACGTTCTTTGAGTTCTGCATGGCAAGAGATAAAGATGAAAATCATTCCACATGAATATGTTTTCAGTGCAGGATGTACCTCTTGCTGTATGTAAAAGCATGGATACTTGAGAACATGAGATATCTTCTTGTATTCTGGTATTCTGTTTTCTGATCTGACATAATTATAAGTTCATTTATGTCTTAGGGAAAGAAACAATCCTTCCTAATTTATAAATACGAGTGGAGGGTTGTGCTCAAACATAGTGATTTCTTTCCTACATCTGACTCGGTTTTGACGCATTGAAACATATAAAAGGTCACTGACCTGATAAAATATAATGAGACAGCACAGAGTAGATCAAAAGCAAGGAGTATCCAAACACAGTATTACACAGAATCTCTACAACCTGTTTTGGATGTGATAATACTGAGAAAAAAGAATAAAGGTCATTTTCTCAAAGAAACAACAAAGAATGCTATCATTTGAGTGCCACCTACCACCTAGAAGTGGATTCTGCCTCTCTTTGCTACTTAAATTCTTTCACACAGCTTACAAGGCCTTAAACCAAGGTTTTTGTTTTATCTGTACACAAGCAAATTTTCCACTAGGAAAATTTAGGCCATGAGAACTTCTACAACAGCATAATACTCAAAGTTAATACTATATATATATATATATATATATATATATATATATATATATATAATTTTCATTTCTATTTTAGTATGTGAGCTGTTTCACCAAGTTAAACTTTAACCACAGTAATGTGGGGGGATCTCTGATTATCAACTAACGATTTTGTAAACAGTTATCTCATGGGTTAAATATTAACTTGAAAAATTTAACTCAAAATGCCAAACAAGCAGGAAAAGGCAGGAGGCCAAGACTTGGAAGGAGTAAAGATTTTGCTGCCTTTGGGTTATCAGGTTCCGTATAAGAAAGGAACACAGTAAGAAAGAGAGCACTGTGTAGTAGCTACATGATGAGTAGGAAACCAGGTACGGGCAGATGGTAGGAGCTTGGAAGATACTGGCTGCTTATCATCTGCATGATGAGGTCAGACTTGATGGAAAAGAAGATCCATGGTGATGTGAACCCACTAATAATGCCCATGAGAATGCAGGAATCATAGAGAAGAATGCTCCACATTTCTTTTCTTTTTTCTTTTTCTTTTCTTTTTTTTTTTAAACCAAAAGAGATCCTCACACAAGGATGGCTGGTCCACACTGACTGCCTGCTGCTAAAACTCACATGGAGGATGCCAGGGCCACCCTCCCTCAGAAAACAATGCAAGGCAGGCAGATCTGCTTAGTAAATAAAGCTAAAACCTCTCCCTGAAGCATGGAGTTATAGGACCTATGATTTTAAGTTCTAAGTGGTCATCTAACTATCCATCAATTAATCCCTAATTAACAGAACCATCACCCAAGAAAAAAAATGGCAGGAGGTATTAGACCAAGTCAGAAAGGCTTTTCTTATATTGGGAATCACTTTACCATAAATAATGTTTTCTGGTTATGATGTTTGACCCTGTGTTATAGGATAAATTGATTTACTTTTAATGCTGTTTTAGGAGTGGTTAGGAACTATAAGGATCTCTCTCGTCACTATGTTAAAGGTCAGTATCCCCTACTAATTTAAAAAGTCATTTAAAAACTCTCCCAGTGAAGATATTTAAAGGAAGATCCCATTTGCCTTGTGATCACAGAAAGACTGAGGCCAAATAAGATGAGTTGCTCTGGTGAGATGTGAGATTAGATGAAAAGAGATAAAAATAAAGGAAGGTAAAAGAATGTAGCATTTACAATCATTGATACAGAAGTATGTTTATTTAAAGAAATGATATAACTCATTAGATCTTAATTTTCCTCTATCTTTAATACACACTTATTAGAAAATATTTAGACAATTTGAGCTATACAATATACTTCTAAAGCTTGTCACACTTGATATGATACGTTCACATAAATTATCATTTGCTTTCAGCAGGTCTTATAATCTCTATTTTATAGATAAGCAATTATCACTCTACCATTGAAGTAGATGATGCAGAATGAACCTAAACAGGAATATACTACCCAGCAGCAGTTTGGGTATTCATATGAACATTCCCTCTGAGGCAGTATAGCATGGTGACTACAGAGATAAAAAGATTTTATAAATGTTATCAGAGGAGAAGACAAAGGAGGCAAAGATGTCAAAATAATTCAAAAGAAGTATAGAAAAACCTGAGAAATAAAGTGCAAAGTTTGAGTAATTTATGGTAATGAAAAAAGGTTTAGAGCAAAGATTAAACTCCAAATTCAGACCACTTGTTCATTTAGCATATATTAATATCAATTATGCTTGGCTTTCTCTAATAGATACTGTTGGGTAACCAAAAATGTGCACAGAGACACTGATTATCACTTACATTTTGGCTGAAAAGCTGAAAGCTTAGCTACTATAAAAAAAACTAGTTGGGCTTGGAAAAATATTTAAGATTCGGAAAGTGATAAAAAGATGTAGGTAGTGTGAAGGGCATGAGAAAAAGCATGGAAGCAGAAAATTGGAAGGCATGTTTGGTAGAAACAAACAAGGGGAAGTATAATAGGAAATAATATTAGAAAACATAAATTGAATGTGGAATGTGAAGGGAATCCTTTATACTGGACCAAGTAATCCATGTGGTTCTGTGGGCAAAATAGGTGTTTTAGGGGCTTTTAAATAGGGAACTGGCCTGATCAAAGTCTTATTTTGGTGTAAGTAAAGCAAATAACATGTTCTAGAGGCAATTCAAGAGGGCAGGGAAGGATATGGAATATTTGTTAAACCTATATACTAACCCCAAGAAGTAATTATTTCCATTTTACAGATGAGTTATAAGCAACTTTCTCAAGGTTATGTAGTTAATAAATGGTAAAGTCAGGATTTAAAAAGCCAGGTACTGTGACTCCAGGACCTTCTCTTAACCCCTATGCTTGTTGCTTTTCCTACATATGGGGCCCTTAGTAGTAGATCCATCAAATAAGCAGGTTTGCAACTGAAATTGTTTAAGTCATAAGAGCCTAAAACGACTGAGATTCTTGATTTGGGGATTTTTGAGTAGTGAGTAGAAAAGTGATGTTGTGAATAAGATAAAGGAAACAAACTTTATTTATATTTTACGTTTGTTCTCAGTGGGCCAATTGTTTTTTGTAATTAAACTGTCAATTTAAAATAAAAGTCATGAAAGAAACTAAACCATCAAACCTCAAAGGTCTTTGAAGATGGATACTAGTAATCAATTCTTTCCTGGATTCACTAATATGAATCTGGAAATCACACAGTTCCTGTTATACAAAGGATAAATGTAACAATATATTGAATGAATCAATTAAAAGTATATTAAAAATAAGTGGGAAAAAAGTAATAGGGTTGTACAGTCAAATATGAGTGTGCCCAGGAGTCAGACAATTCTCGGTTCAAATAGTGGCTCAGCCACTTTCTACCTTCACAAGATAGACTAAGTTACTTTAAATATTCTGTTTAACTGAGATAATAATTCATAGGAAAGTCAGAGATAACTTTCTGGATCCAGTGTTTCTAATAAAGGCCATTATTGTATGCAAAACTAAAGAGGAATCCCTCCAAAGGCTGTTATCTGTGAGAGAAAATCTACAACCTTCTTCTCTTTTTTTCAAATTTATAAAAACTGTATCTAGACCTGGGGGGGGGCACTGCAAAATAATGGCTAGTTTTAAAGGGAAAATAAATGATTTTAGGAGAAGTAAAAATGAGAGTTTTAACTAAAGGGGCAATTTTAATTGCAGGGAGACATTTCAACTGAATGGCTTAGCTTGGACTTGGATCAGTAGCAGCCAGGAGTATATATATTATTATATATTAGCTTGGACTTGGATCAGTAGCAGCCAGGAGTATATATATTAAAAGAAAAAAAACAAGTTTAATTAGCTTTAAGATTTTATACAGCTTGGTTCTTCCCTCCCACACCTTGTTTGATTCCAATGGGTCAACCTCCTTTTCAATCAGGCTCTCTCTCTCTCATCCTTTTCTCAGTTGCTGTCATGATAAGCCAATGAGAGAATGACATCCAGATAAAAACAAGGTTTGAATAATTACTGTGCTGTGGCTAGTTGTTGTTTGGGCATCATTTTATTTCTTCCAGTCATACAAGTTCTTGGACTTCACAGCTCTGTGTTTCAGATGAGGGTGATGCTGATTATATTATGACATTAGAGCAAAGACAGGCAGATCAGACAAAGTGAATTTCACTCAGTAATTAAACTGCAGTTTCTTTCGTCTAAAGTCCAGGGCAGTATTAATCAAAAGGTAGCTCTTTATCATTCCGATTAGTGCTGGGATTTGAAGGGTGAACTCTGATTTGATAGGTAGCGCTGGGTTTGGCTGACTGGAGGCCCCACATTGGTCTAACTTGCAAAAATAATATCAGATCAAGATATGTTTACAAGGGAATGCCCTTCACTTTTAATTTTATTTTTCTGAAGGAAATGTAAATAAATCCAAATATGCTGCCATTTCCATTTTTCCATTTTCTATTACAAAATGTCTATTAAAAAGAACAGGTCCTACCAAACTTCATAGCATTTTAAAAATGGTTTTCCATAATTCTGCTTAGCACTATGCTCTAATGGTATCTTTTTTTTGTTTGTTTGTTTTCATTATCTCATTCTCAATCTGCATATTGGATGGCTCAAGCAACAGTATTTCAAGCTGCTCATAGGTTTTACTTTTATTTCATTGTTAGATTCATGGAAGAATTTCCTTTCATTCAATTGTTTAATGTATGTGATACCTCAAATTCTTTATGGAGTAACGGGCTGGATCGCTGATTCTGAGTCCTAGATTCTCATAAAAGCAACTATAAAGCTTTGTAAACAATGAGCCTTCTAACCCCAACTACATTCCAGACAACTCCTAATCTTTAGGATTTAGAATAAGGAATCTGAATATTCTTTAAATCAATAGGTTATTTTAGTATAGCCAAGATTGGAGAACCACTGAGTCAGTTATACAATATACCAGCTGTACTTGCAAGAGATTTACCAAATACATCATTGTTAAGGGAAATAAAATCTGGTATTGTTATGGGAAATCTATTAATTAAAAAGAAAAAACCTCATTCTAGTAGTCTTTGTATAGTTTACTCAGGTTCATGTATATATTTGTGCAGATATATACTGGGGTTTCTATGTTCTAAACCACAAAGATTTATATTGACTACACTTCTATTGTTCTATCTGATAACCTTGGAGGTGATGTTTTACAGATAGAGCTTATTGCATGGTAATGTTACAGATACCAACCATATAATTTAAGATGACTGTTATCTAACATCATAGAAATTCAGAATTTAGAAATAAACTTGAAATTAGCTGCCATGCATTTTAACTGCTTCTCTATTTAGGTGTCCTTTTTAGAAAAAGAAAAGGTAAGACCAAGATCTGACTACAAAGTTTAATCCAACCCTTTTCAGAGTTTAAAACCATATAATAAGAGTCAAATGGAATTCAATAACTAGCTGGGAAGTGTTGGGATACTTACTGCTCTAACCCTCAACTGAACAGATTATCTAGGCTGCTACGGGTTCTCTTCTCTAAGCATAAATCTTTCACTTTTGCAACTCTGAGGCTGCAAAGGCTGGAATCCTGTTTTTCCTCAGCAGCTAAGTCTTCCTCTGCTCTTCACAGTCTACAGCTTTACTGGAGCTTCCTTTCTGGCCAAATTCATAATGTTTTAAATCATTATGCTGGACTCTTTGCTCTTGATACTCAACATACATCTGACCCAAAACCCCCAATGGTAGCCATCCCACTGCCTCAACATTACTGTCTTCAATGTCTTTTTCTAGATTAATAAGTTCACTGCTCTTATTACCAGTCTCAGGCAGTGTTTGGACATGAGCAAAACACAGACAAACTTTCTGTCAAGGCATAACACATCATCTGGAGTCCAGCATCCAATGCAGCCCTTCTTCTCACTAGAATACTGGGCCTGGTCTTACTGGCATCATTTCTGTTGGCATTTTGATCCTTTAAATTCTGAACAGAATGACCCACCAAGTAGAACTTAAGGCATTCCTGGGCTGCTTCTTAAGCTTGAATCTCCAAACCTGTCCAATTTTTTTTTCCCCCACAAGTCAATTCCAAAGGTTCCTGAAACACATGGTCAGATACAATCACTAAAATGACTATACTGTCTGGTACCAAAATCTGTCTTGATTACTCTTCTTGATGCTGAGACAAAAAATCCAAACAATCCAACAAATCCAAAAAATCCAAAAAATCCCATAGTTAAAGGAGGAAAGGTTTGTTTGGTTCACAGTTTGTAGAGGTTTCAGCCTTTAATTGCTGGTTCCAAGGTAGTGGGCATCACAAAGGAGAAACAGTTCATGGCGAGCACAAGGCAGCAAAGCAGTGAAGTGGTGAAGAAGCAGGAATCAGCAAGCAATGTCAGCAGCCCTCATTCTGTTCCCTTATATTCTATCCAGACTACCTGCCTTTAGGGTGGGTAGCACTCTCACTCAGGGTGGCGCATCTCTTAACCCTAGCAACACACCATGAATTAATTTTAGCATAACATTTAGTCCCAGCATTAGACACTAGATCCAGTCACTTATGGATCTTGTAAGATCTATGACCACATGAGGGTATGGGGGGACATCTAGATATAGCCATAACAGTACCTCATAGAAGAATTAGAGTTTTATATTTATTACCTATTTGAGCATGGTATATAAAAGTATCAAAACTAAATAAAAATCTGTTGAAGACAAATGCAATAATTAGCATTGTCACTGAGGCTCTATGCCTAAAAGCCTTTAGTTTTAGCACTCACGGATCAGTTTTCTGGAAGACTTGATTCACCAGGGAAATTGAGAATGGATCCAAATAAAAATGACTTTCAAACTTTATTGAGCCTAAGCATCACCTGGAAATGAAATGTAAATTGTTGGGCTCCAATCCCAGATTCTGATTCACTACATAGGGCAGAATTTAGGAATATGTACTTTAGCAATCATCCAAGTGATTTTGACCAGGGCAAAGGGGCCTCATTTTGATAAAGACAGCTACATAGGGATAGAAATGAACTAAACACTTATTTCCAAAATAACCACACAGTATGGTCTAAACTGAAGGAAACCGTGATTCCAAGTCCTTAGGTAAGAATTTAGTTACATGAATGTAAATCTTGTGCAAATATATGTGTCCACAGACTATGATTATGCTCGTAGAGTAAAAAACAATCTATTTTTCTTTAATTAAATATACTTCCTGAATAATTAGCATTTTAACTACCCATACTATCTTCAATTTTTCATCACCACTGGGAACATGTGAGTATACAGGTAAGGGTCAGATTCATTATTTCATCTCTTTTTCTCCTTAGAAAATAATAATGTAGCTTTCTAAAAACCAGTAAATTCTTTACAAAAACAAAAGGAACTATTTTCCTCTTCTAAGTGTGTTGCAGAAAGAAGTGTTTTCAAGATGCACTAATGAAAATATTAAAATATCAATATGTAATTGTGAGTTGAATATTTAAAATGCAAGTGATATATAAATTTCCTATCATAAACATATTTAATTTATAAATATTGTTCTGAATCTAAGGAGAAAATTAAATATTTTCATTCCCCAGATTTTTTAAAGCAAAAGCTGGTGAGAAAAATTTTAGAGTTTGTAATGTAATATGCAAAAGTGTGCACTAACTCTATACGAGAAGTTCTTATCAAAGATATAAAAAAATTATGCTCTTTAATTTCAAATGAACACAAAATTGAGCTGGAGTAGTGAATTTTTCTTGTGTAGATGTCTTTTTTGTCCCCAGCTCAATTGTGTGTAAAACAAAGTACAAATAAAGTACAAAATAAAAGACTCATATAAAGAGTCAGGGAGATAAACCTTTTGCAAATGGGAAAGGGTTCAATGGACCATGTTGAAAGGGTGGGGAAAAGAAAGGGCACATAAAAAGATTTAGTGTGTATCATGAATATGTAACAAATACTTGCAACAGATATAAACATTATATGTCTAAATTAGTCACTGTCATGGTTGCCTCGATGTTCTGAATCAATTCAAAACCTTAACCTTGCATGATTATTTTAACTTTGAGAAACAAACAAAAGTTGCATGGTGCCAGATCCAGTGAATATGGGGATTAGGATGCACCGCAATATTTTAAATGTTTTTACAAGTCTGCCTTTCCAGGGATAGACTCTGGTGGCAGCATTTGCCATAATTTTATCATAACTTATAAAGACACTCATGAAAAAGGATTTCAGAGCTGCTTCAGAAAGTGGCAAGAACAATAAGAAAAGTGTGTTTGAGGTGAGGAGGAGTATCTTGAGGGGGATTAATGTCAATGTATCTTTTGCTAAAATAATTTTTTGAATTTCAGCTCACACCATATATTTGGTCAGCCCTTGTAACTACAAAGTATAATTCAAAACATCAGTTAAGTACAATAGAAATGACACCCACAGCTGGTACCCACAGTTGCAAGATAAGACTTTGTCTAAGTAATTTTAAGAACAAATAATAATCATATAATATTGGGAAAAAGTCAAAAAGAGAATATCTTTCTTATACTCCTCAGAAAACATAGACATCATCCTTGAAATCTGTTTTTTAAGTATCTTCATTTTACAGATCAGATTTGCCAGTTTAAGTGGATAGCAATGTGAGGCCACTAATGTTCTTAGGAAACAATATCACTATAAATTCTTGGCTGGTCCCAATTTCACTTCTAGTTAATCATCCCTATTCAGTCGTAAGCACAAAAGAACGGCATTTATAGTGTCTTTACAGCATATAAAATATTCTCATAAACATCATATTATAGGATTGTCTCAAAAATAGTGTAAAGTGAGTAAGAAAGCAAAGTGGATTATTCTCATCAGAAGGATCACAGAAAAAGGAAATACATTTACTTTTATTAAGTATCTACCCTGGGTCAAACTATGCATATCTGAAAGGAAGCCCAAATACAGAGTTTTTGCATAACATAGAATAGGCTCTGGAACTTTGATCATTGCCCAGGGTGAAAAATGGCAGCATTAGAGCATAAATGCAGAAATGTACTACAAGATGCCATTCTTTTCCCACCAAACCACAGACCAAATTCTCAATTTTAAACATCTAATTACAGGTGGCTTACTGAATTGCCAAGAACTATAACCCACTAACATTGTTCAGGTTTTTGTTTTTATTTTATTTACCCATACACATATGTGCATGCGTGTGCGTGTGTGTGTGTTCCTGCATTGCAGAAGGCTGAACCCAGGTCCTCATGCATGCTAGGCAAGCACTCTACTACTGACTTACAGCCACAGCCCTTTGGTTCATTTTTAGTTACTCTTTAGTTACTTCTTCCTTGGAGGATGTGCATCTTTCTAACATTAGTCTGTCACAGGAAAAAGGAGTTGTATTATTTCCTTGGTTTATAATGCTAACTTTTTTTTATTTTGAAAAACAAAACAGATAAAAGGATAGACACGATATAGAATTTCAAAAAACAGTAAGTTAACACTAGTAACTATACTGCCTGTTGTTATCTTAGAAGTAGGTGTTCAGGTTACAAGATTTAGGCTTTGAAAGTCACTCCAGTTACAGACGCAAAAGTAACACAGCTCAGTTTTCACCAGAATACTATTTGCAAGAAAGACAAATCAAAGAATAATCAACCACAAAGGCTAAATTTTGACAGAGTTTCAACTTTAAACCATTAGTTCCTGAATAAATGTTAACACACATACCTATTTGAACAAGGAATAACCATAAAGGGTGTTTTTCCATTCAGTGTTTTAATTCCAAACTTTCAAAGCTACCAACTCAGACTTTGAAACTTCTCTATAAATTAATAGACCTCTTATTTTTCTTTTTAATGAATTTACTTGTGTAATTTGTGGAGCAGTGTTTTTTGTTTGTCTTTAAGATACTTATATTCTCCTATTACTATTATAACACAACTTTTGACTCAGAGAATTTAAAAGTTTGGCAACGCATTGTTTTTCTGTATGAGACACAGGTTTTATCTAGAAGCCATGTTAGGAATGTGGAAGTCATGAGGGTCTAATAAATAAGTAAATACTTATGAAACTAAATTGAATTTTTTAATATTAAGGGGAAAAACCTACTGAGAGAAAATTATTTTATATTCTGAACTTTATTACTGATCCTTTTCAGAGATTTCAGAATTTCACAGTTGACCCTATATGGATATTATTATTGTTATGAAATCATATGTGTTAGAAGAGTATTAAAACTACATATTAAAATTATATGTCTAATGCATATCCTGTAAAATATTCCTGTATAGTCATTATTTTTGCTTAAAAACCTTGGTCTTAAGAAACTAAGAACTGTGCATATGAGATCCTATTTTTGAGTGACTCTATACCCCCAAATCAATATGCTGAAGATGATCCCTTTTGTAACTTTATTTGGAGACAGAATCTCTAAAAAGACAACTAAGGTTAAACAAGGTCATAAGAATGGGGCCCTAATACAATAACAAGGTCCTTATATGGAGAGGAAGACACACAGAGGTACGCTCTCAGGAGCGCATTAAAAAAGACCATTTTATGAAATATGACTACAGCAAGCAGAAGGCCATCTGTAAGCCAAGGAAATTCTAAGGAGAAAGCAAACCTGGTGACAATTTAATCTTGCGCATCTAGTCTCCAGAATTTTGAGAAATAAATTTCTGCTCAGCTCACTCACCTTGCAGTACTGTGTTATGGCATCCTACTAACTAAAAGTGCCACAACAATTTGCAAGGCAGAAACTGTCTAAAGACACTTTATGGGTACAGAAACAAGTTATGAGAGGTCCAAGAAATGTCCCAAGAGACAAAGAATAAATAAATGGAATACCTGAGATTTAACCTAGATCTATCCTCCAGGACAGTATTTTTAATTCCTTACCTATTTTCCACCTAATGGGGAAAATGTCTTTGTTCTTTATTCTTTGTTCTTTTTCTAGTTAGTTCTTTGAATAGAGAACTAATATCTAGAATATTTAAAGAATTAAAGAAAATTAGACTCCCCCAAATAAAACACCTAATAAAAAATGGGTAACTAAAGTCAACAGACACTCTTTATAAAGAGGAAGCACAATGGCCAATAAGTACATGAAGAAATGCTCACTATGACTGATCATTAGAGAAATGCAAATTTTAACAATACAGAGATTCTATTTTATTCCAGAAAGAATGTCTATCATTAAGAAATCGAAATAAAATGAAACCTGCTGAAGGTGCAGGGAAAACTGAACTTTTGTATATTGTTGGTATAAATGCAAACTAGTACAACCACTGTGGAAATTACTGTGGAGATTCTTGTCAAAAGTAAAACTAGAAATCCATTTGACTCAGCTATTCCTTTTCTAGGCATCTTCCCCAAAAAGTCAGATATCATATTTCAATACTATATCCATACTTATAGTTATACCATCACAATTCACAACAGCTAAACATTAGAAGTGATCTATATGTTTATTAATAGATAACTAGATTAAAGAATGTGGCATTAACACAGTGGAATACTATGTTGCCACAAAAAGACAAACCAATCATTTACAGAAAAATAGATGAACCTTGAAACCATAATGTTAGATAAAATAAATCAGACACACATGTTTAAATGGTTTATGGTTTCTCTTACATGAGAAGCCCAAAATATAAATAAAGAGTAAAATGAAATCAGACAGTAGAAAGTAGGGAGACAGATCTTTCTCAAGTGAGAAGGCTATTAAAAGATGGAAGCATGTGGGAGGAGCACAGGAGAAGATGAAAAAAAGGATTAAGATGTTTTATGTACATGTGCCAGCCCCTCACAAGGCATATAATAATTATATAATGTAAACAAGTACTAATAAAAAATTTTAAAACTTTTTATGCAGACTGAAATATATTATTCTTACAGGTTTTAGCACTGCATTATATCCTACATATTTGAGTAAAAGAAAGCAACATAATTTATCTTTTACATACTTGAAGATAGTTATCATATTCCATTCTCCTGAATTTCCAAACAATCCCTGTCATGTTAACCATTCCTTATATCACAACTTTCATTTTACTAACATCCTGGTCACTTATCCTGACAATGTTTCTATTTATCTAGATTTCTTGTTCTACATTATTAAGTACTATTTCTACATTATTAAGTACTACATTATTAAGTACTATTATTAAGTACCAGTATCATTCATGAACAGTCTTGAAATATAAACACATAATTGTGCATGTATTCATGTAAAAATGTCATCTAGTTAGATGTAGACATAATTCTGTTGTATCAACATGTATTTAGAACTTGATTGCTTCATTCAACAACTTTATGTGTATCTGAATTGATGTCATGTGTCTATATATGATAAACATGCTTTCATATAAGTCACTGCAAAAAACAACAGGTGACCAAGATTAAGCCCTAGGATATCTTTGGAATATGCCACAGGACTCCCCTCTTCTAAAATTGTGAGGTGTGAGTTTTTATCCAATAATCTTGTGATTTAGCAGCTGCTGATCTATTTGCACTTAGGTTAATTATATATATATGTATATATATATAGATATATTAGATCAGATAACATATTTTGCAGGCACACATTCAATGAAATCCCTTCAACTTTCTAGCAAGCACCATTTTTTTAAGGGAGCCACAAACCATTGCTTTATTTGTTGTGGTTTTAATAATGTATTCTAGACCTTTGCTCTGGACCAACAGTAAAATGTCATCATAAGCTTTTTATACATTCGGATAATCAGAACATTTTCACATATCTAGTTGTCTATTATTTTTTCTTTTTTCCTTAGAAATATCAATACACAATGATTTTACTGAGAAACTTCCTCAGTACTCTATCTTTCACTATCCTGATTTTTAGGCTCTTCTTTCTTTTTCTTGTTACCTTCCAGGAAAGAGTCACTTATGTGTAATTATGAAGTGCATCCAGATCTGGGGCACGTTGGCCGCACAAAGATCTGCTGAATGGGACAGCGGAGAAGACTTAAGATATTATCCTTAAGTCCCAGGCTGGTAAGAACGCACCAAGATGAGGCAAGGCTTTCCTCTTGTGCCTACATATGTTTCTACATGACTGCAGTATTTCAACTCTTGCTATGTGCCTAGTTAGGGTTACATTTTTCAATCCACTCTGGATGATTTCTTTTGCCAAACATAGAAGACAACTTTGTGTATTTTCAGTCTTAGCTAAAAATGGTTGTAATGTGTAATGTTTTATTTTCCCATGAAGGGTTTCTCTAGGCAACCATGTATCCCAAACTTTATACAATCAAGAAAAGTTGTTTAGGAGGTAGAGGACAGGGAGGTAGTTTGGACATTAAATGCACAAATCAGTTCTAATAAAAACACTGAAATACAGGTGCCCGGGGTTAGAAATAATGGAGGAAATTCAATTACACTAATTAATATTTAAAAAGGGCTAGAGATCACATATTGAATGTGGGAAACTAGGCCAGTCAGATATGAGCATATGGGGAGGGCAAGATCAACAGATAAAAGTAACAAACAAATCGTACATAAATGCTCCAACAGGAATGAAATAGTGAATATAAAATAAATGTTCCAACAGATAATGAAGAGGAGGTAAAGTAAATGGTTTACCAGACATGAAACCAAAATGTTCCAACATACACAAGATATTTGTTGGTTTATGTAAACACATATATTATAGAAATGATTTTTCCAAATAGGTGAATAGGAAATATTACCCATTTAAAAAAACAGACTTAGTCTTAGTTGTGTGGATTCTCAGAACATCACATTTGCTCTCATTTCCTTTATTAGTTCATCACATAGGAGTCTCAATAAAGCTTGATTTTCATAATAGGTATTTCACTCCCTACTGGCTAAACCTACATGGTTATAAAAAATCTGACAGAAACCTGAAAACTGCCATGCATTTTAGGTTCTACACAAGTTTTTCTAGTGATGTGATTTGGCTGATATCAAAGCTTCTATCACATTCTCTATTTAGACTTGATTTTTTAATTTATATCCTTCCTAGAACAGTCAATTCTCATTTTTAGCTACTCTTTTGTATTCTTGAAAGATTTCTAGGAAGACATTGATAGTACCAGAATTATTTTGTTTCTTTCATATAAATGATTCTTTCTTTTCCACAGTAGCATTTTACTATCTTTTCCATTTCCTTTCTGCCTCTTATCCTTCTCCCCTTCCTTCACTGTGGGAGTTTTGAAAACTGGAAGCCAAAAGTACTCACTGGATTGACCTTTCTATTGTATATATTTAACATAAACATTTTTGATATACACTGGGTTGCTTTTGCATGAAGAAGCAGAAGTAGAAGCAAGGAGGAGTATGTAAAGAGGACTGAAAATTTAAACTGTACTGTTTTCCAAATTCTCTAGTGTATACAGATGGTAGCTAAAAGACCTTGGATAAACCCTCTCTCTGTATCAATATGTGGTATTAGTCTCATGTGGGAAACAAATCTTTTCTTTCAGGGAATTAACCTCTATATGAAGAAATAATACAAATATAACAAAACTCATAAGATAAAGCATCCCCAAAAGATTAAATTGTCCTTAAATCATAAAGGAGCAGGATGAGAAAACAAGACTATTTCCTAAAACTTTGTTTGAACCAAATAAGTGGTTTTCAGACTGTTTCATAAAAACTCCAGACTTAAAAAAAAGTTTATAAAAAATAGTTAAGCAGTTAAAATTTAATGGAAATATTTTAAAAATGTAAATATAATTGTGGTAAAATAGATACACAAAATTAAATGTATTGTATAAAATTTAAAAACACATTGGAAACCAATGTGATGCTACAAATTAATAAATATAATATTGTTAGTTTTCATGCAGACCCAAAATTAGGATCTGAGTTTGGAACACAAGCCTTTTGAAAACAACAACACAAAAGAAGTGTTACTGTATGCAACTTATCTCTATGTCTACTGATTTTCTTGATAGCATATTGGACTATAATTCTAATTAGAAAATACAATGAATACCAAATCCAATATAATACTTCAATTTTGAGTTTTGATTTCTTCATATATTGACTATGATGCCATGAGTTCATAATTTTTAATACAATAAACAATTTGAATTTATAGAATGAATTTAAAGGCTCCAAAAAGATTTAGTTTTTGAAAGGAAGATTATGCTTGTCTAAAAGAAATATGAGAAATCTCTAGATAAATAGTCCATATAACTTCTCTAACTCAAGGCAGCATGATTCTCCTGATGATACTCAAGGCAGTATGATTCTCTCTCTCTCTAGCTCTAGGTTCCTCAGCTTCAGAATTTATTGATTTACTGACTTAGATCACAGCATATAGAAGATGTATTGGCCTAAAACAGATATCATATACTGACACTAATTTCCTTAGGTTTAGGAAATATGATGTTTCCCCCCTAAGAAATACATTATCAAGAAATCATCACATATCCAAATAGGTTGTCTTGTCTTAAACTTATACAGTAAATGCAATGGATCAGATACCCTTAAAGTGGCAGACTATTAGGATTTAATATATTACTCTGAAATTTAAGCAGTGAAACTAAGAAATAAGTCAATGTAAATGTCTTTAACCATCCAAGAAGGTCATATTGCTTACATTAATATGTAATTTGTGGACAAATATATGAGTATTTTTCACTCACTCAAAATATATTACATCAAAGACTTCAAAAGTTTCTCCCAACATTAACCAACCATTACTTACAGTTAGGAAAGAGGAAGCCACAAATGATTTTCCACCAAAGGATGAAATTAGCAAACTTAAGGAAAAGATATAATTTCCAAGACCTGAACTAGTCTCTGACACTGTAACATTTCAAGCATTACTATACTACTGAAGTGTAAATAATGATTCAGTTGACTAAGGTCTTTCATGATCTTCTTTCTATAAAGTAGTCAAACCAGAATTACATATACACATAAATTACTTTGATCACAGTATGAAAGTTAAGAATCCAGATGACTTTCCATTCTGCCTCCACATTCCTAGTTCTGTGACCTGGACAAATTAATTATACTGGCTGAATCTCAGTTTTCATTTAATAACAGCTATTTTCACGGACTTATAGCAAGAAATAAATGAATAAATAAAATAAGGAAGAATGTTGCTTAGTATGTTGCCTAATACATGGAAAAATTCTCAATAAATATTAATTGTAATTATTAAAACATTTAAATATCTAGAAGTCAGCTGTTCTCTTCTGATTATTTCTTTATAGCTTGATTTCACTAATAGCTCATTGGTTATATGCTCTTTTCTTCTGCAATGGTGTTTCTATTAAGGTTTCTTTTTCTTAAATTCTAGAATGTTCTCTGACTAAAATCTTTTATCTGTGTTTCATTTATTAAAAAGATTTGTTGGAGTACATTTAGGTAGCTGTGCACTTGGTATTTGGTTATTCTTTGTGCTTTTTCCTCATTTCTACTCAGTAATTTGAAAAGCAAAATTTAAGGCACAACTAAACATTATTAGAATTTATTGGGATTAATGGTTACCAAAATCAAGCCAAAAAGGATATTGTCAAAATGAATCACAACAAAGGAGAAGAGCTAATGACAGCAGCTGTAAAATGCTTATGTAGTAGGAATCAGTGAATCCCAAAGAAAGAAGAAAAAACTGTAAAAATTATATGATTTATAAGAAAAGCTCAAGTTAATCAACAGAGTCCAAAGACTATAGGAGACAGGAAAGTCACTTCTGGATGAAAATTTGGGAAACAGTAAAATTGAAAGGATTAATGTTTTCTGATGAATTGGGAACTATAACTAGAATGGGGGCAGAAATAAATGGAATTTTAAAAAAATTTTTAAAATCCGTAACCAGTATTGAGTGAGTAACAAAGTATCTGTGTTTAAACTGCTATATATGCTTAACCAATGCTCTGTGGTGATGGCAACAACAGTGAAGATGATATATTTTTAAAGGACAGAAACAAATTCATGTACAAGACAAAATATAATAAGAACCCATGTTAGCAGACACAGCATTAAGATATTCTGTGACATAAAAGTTTTTCTTAAAAAAAAAAAAAGGCTTAAAGACCTGTATTTTGAATAAATATTTCATGCAGGTAACAAAGACAAAATAGTTGGCTTACTATTTTGAATGCAGATGTGTAACTTGTTGTTTTTGCCTGGATTTGAACCTGCCTTTCAACTTCTATGAGCACTAAATTCACTGAAAAACTAAAAACAAGGATATTGCCAAGGATATTGAGATGGTAATGTAACATCATGCCTGAGAGAATAAACTATCAAGACAGAACCAACTGAAATGGAACGAGGAAACTAAACACAAGTCACAGAAGTTTACTACAGTGTTAAAATAAAAATATAACTAAATAGAATCAAAGTTGCTATTCATAGAAGAGCAAAAAAATTTTCTGAGTATGTGAATAACTCTTGAGATTATTCAAAATGTGTAGAAAGTTTTTATAATTATCCTTGCTTCCAAATGACATCTTATATCATGTCATAAAAAAAATGAAACTTTACCAGAAATAAAACATTTAAATTACCTAAACAAAAGGTAAAGGAAACCCCCACGTCAGGGAGAAATAGTAGATAACTGGTTTAGCACAACATATGTGCACATATTTTCATGATAACCCTGATATTTTCACTTGTTCAGAAGAAATCACTTAATGTATTGAAAACATGTATTTCATTTTAACCAGTACTCAATGTATATTTCTTTCAAATCTCTCTGTAGGAAAAATTAGATCCGTCCCCATCCCAATATGAACTGTATAATCTGTAAAATCATCTTAAAAAGAAAAAGAAAATTTTTCCTGCAAATTCTGTCTCTTACTTTTTCAAATAACTAGCATTTGAAAAATTACAGTATTGAGGAGTTTGATATCACAGTGAATGTAGCCACTAGGGCAATATGATAATTTAATAAATGACTTTGTAATCATGCTTCCCTTTTATGTTACTATTCTATTGATAACTTTTATTATCCATGATTAAAATATCTTTTCAACAAACTAGATATAAGTGCACTATGTATGGTATATACATATATATTTATTGCTTAAAATAACAATGTAATTATATGATAAATATTAAAAAAATTCTATTTTTATTTTGATAAAATCCTTTTCTAGGTAATATCATTTCATGTTGGGCTTTTCTGTGCTGCTTAATATTATAATTAATAATTCATATTTTTCTCTTTCTCCTCTTACTCTGACAACTTTTATTTTTAATCGGTGGGCATGTGCCAAATTGGTTTGTTATTTATTTATAATGGAAAATGACAAGGGATTTGAATATGTGGAATAATATAAAGAGATTTTCTCTCACACCATATAAATTTCTCAGTAATGAGGATGTTTCTTGCTTATTTTTATGGACACAAGGATTTCGGAGAGTTTAAATCAGTTGTCATAGTCCAAAGTGAAAACATGTAAATACATTAAAGAGAACTGTTCATTTATTTTAAAAAATCATTTAGTTTCGTGAAAACATCTGGTCACATACATAAAAAGAGAACAAAGAATATCAAAAATTTAAAAATACTCCCTATTCTAATGGATCTTCCAGTGGTAATTAAGTAAAATTTCAGACAAAAACACATCTATTTGTATTCTTTCCTAAAAGCCAAAATATGCAAATTCAGTAGGAACAAAGATATTTCAAAGATAAGATATTTCTGCTGAAAAAATGTTCTATCTGTGAGACTGTATTAAACATTAAATAATTTCCTTAGTTCTGCCCATAACCCAAAACTGGTATTACCTTAAATGCTAAAGCACTGAACGACTGACACAAAATTTATAGTGTAGTTTCACGAACACCACCAACCAAATCATAATGGAAACTGGTTTCAATGAAGAATCACAACCCCTCCAATCACTATCTGGAATACGGATCTGGAGTGATGCAACCCTAAAATCTGCACTTTCATCCTGTTCCAATTGAGACATATTTAAATTTGGCAACTACTGTACACTTTTATGGAAAAAGACTTCTGTCTCACCAGAGCTTCCACTGACAGATCAGTGTTTTCAGTCCGTCCTTTGTGTCAAACCACGGAGAATTCAGGAGACATAAGGAATTTGATCGTTATATACCTTGTAGAAGATTACATTGTCTTCCCTTTCTTTTATTAGTTAAAAACTATAGTGTGTCATCACTGGGCCTTACTTAATCCAGACCCTTCCTTTAGGCTCTATGTTTATTGTCAAATTGTGCAACTCTTCGGGGCAATGCCATTGCTTTGACATTCCTTGGTTTCTAAGGCTTGGAACAAGAAAGCTTTAAAACAAAACAACTTGGTTAAAAATTTCATTTAAAACTTGAACATTATTTATAAAGTATAATTATAATATAATATTAAGTACTTCAAAATAATTTTATGACTTTAATTAATTTTCATTGTTGATTGTAAGTTGCCATTGAGTCAGATGTGGGAACTGATGCATAGAGAAGTTAAGTCATTTAGTGGTAACTCACTTGGAGGCAAAGTCTGATCTAGAACATAGATATTCTTAGACTACATTACCCTGACTTCTAATCTGCTCCTTGAGTAAACTTTTCCCTGCCTTTATAGAACATGCCTACTTTATGGACTCTGTATCAACAAGATGTCTTATCTGTGCTTATGTATATGCTTTTGTTTTTCAAAAATATTCTACAGAAAAACGTAAGTGTATAAACATGTTTGTATAAGATTATGCAATCTGAGGTGGTTCAGTTAATAATAGCAGCAATAATCATCATGCCAAGTCTTGTGAGGTGATACATTCGACCTGGTAATAGAAAGTTTAAAAAAAACATTATTTTGAATTTTTGTATCATTTTAAGGTTTTAGTACTAGAATAGATCCAATAATTCTTTATCAGAAAGTTACTAACATCTATGACTACTACTTCATTATCTACTCACTATTTAAATATAACAGTAACTGCAAGCAATACTTTTACAATATTATGCATACTAGCTACTGTATAATGAAAGAACATAGAAACTATTAGAATAGGTATAACACTCTTGAAATTGTAAATTTTCAATATAGCTCTACTTGAACACATTATTTGAAATACATTCCCTGTGGGTATGGGAAGGAAGAATACACACTTGTGTGCATGTGCATACACATGTACACACACAAACACACAGACATGCATAAAGTATGCCTATTTCAGTTTTCAGGGAAGAATACCAATACATTTGGTTAGTACTTTCACTTCAATAGCAATTAAAGTATCTTTCGAACACAAAAGCTGATTTGTATTTCAATATTTTTGGTGTCTAGAGGTTGGGATATGCAACAGAAGAAAAGAGGACTGAAGATATATACAGATTTGTGTGTGTGTATGAATTTAAATACTCTAAATCTAATGAAGAAAAATGTAATATTCTGTGTTTATGTATTTTTGTATTAAATAAATACAAACTGGAATTTACATGGGCTCTATCATGGCATGTTTTGAGACTCTCTTAAAATACAGAAATGAATTTTTCCAAATGAAAACTTCTGTTTTAGCCTTTTTAAATGTTCCACTGATTTGTCCAGAAGTGGTACTGAACTTCTGGTAGTAGTACTTAGTATTACTGAAAGAACAATCTGTTTCATGATGATCGGCAGTTCTACTCTCAGAAAGAAAACTACAGAAATGCAAAGGTCTTTGATATGCAGTTAGATGAAAAATAATATTTTAGAGTCCAACTGGTATCTGAGAAGTGAGGACAGGTTGAGATGGACTTTTTGGTTTCCTTCTGTCCAAAAATTTCCTATTTCCCTATTTCCTATGGTTACCTCCATGGAACATGTTAAAATCTCAGTAGGGACTCTGTTTCAACTTTTCCTTTCAAAACGGAAAGAAAAAGATTAATGGAAAAAAATGTCCTTCTTATCTCCATGCCAGGCACCGTGTAAGAGCCACAAACTTAAAAGCCAGGCAAACAGTCTTTTATATGCCCCAAAGCTCAGCAAGTGACCTAGTGCTGCAAACATTCCCAGATCCAGGCATGTGACCTGACTAATGTGTGATGTGAGATGAGTCAAGAAAAATGGAACCATCTGTACTTTTATTAGACAGTCAAATAATTCCTCTCTGTCCATCCAAAAGCATAATTTTTGCTTCAAGAGATACACAGAGTGCTGTTTTTTAAACTAACTTTTAAATTAGTGATGTAAATTTATTTGAAAAATTTAGTAAACATAGTGATAACAAAATGGACTTAAAATCATGATTGCTTATAAAAGCCATGCTTCCTATTCATCTGTGTACTAAGACTTATTCAGCATTTATAGGAGAAAATAAGGGAATTAACAAGTTACAATCATCTTCAACCAATAGTAGATGGGCAATCCTTATAGGAAGTGACAGAAAAGAGGCGAGTGTTAAATGTTTGCAGAACCCTACCTTTTATGGAATAGTATTATTAGTAGCATTATTATTGTTGTAGTAGAGGTGGTAGTAGTATTTTGGGATGTTGGGCATTAAACCCAGGGCCCTGGGCATGCTAGGCATGGATGTTATCACTAAGCTACAACTCTAGCATTTTATTAATTAAACCTACATAATATCATATCTCCATTACTCCACATGGAAATTCAAGTAGATTTGTTGTTATTTTTCAGTTTTCAATCTTGGTAGGAAAGGGGACAGAATTGTAATAGTAAGTAAAGTATCTCATAAATAAAGGTTGAGCCTGCCATATACTGCTCTTATGAAAATGACTGAAGAACAGAAAATAAGAAAGGCAAACTTCTTATTCTGGGTATTCAAAGTATTCTGGGTAAGCAGAATACTGTGGACAAGTTGATAGAAGTGTCTGTAAAAAAATACAAGGCATTTATTCTCCATTTTATAAAATAAGCTGCTACTTCACTTTACAGATAATATGTATAATCCTATCACCTAACAATAAAAGGATCCATATCACAAGTCTGGTACTATTATGTCAGACATTTAAATGTAAAATTATCTCTTTCAATTCTTATGAATATGCTGCATGTGTTACTGTTTGCATTTTACAGATGAGGAAACAGATGAAATGACTTACTAACTGGAAGAGCCAAGGTATGAACTGAGGTATGTCTGGTTTCAAATCCCAGGATCTCAAAGACCAGGTTAGTATTTAACTGATTACACAACAGAATTACCTGAAAAACTTTGGAAAATAATTACTTCCTGTTCAAGACCTAGCCTAGAACAATTAAATCAGAATTCAGTTTTCTTTCCTTTTCTTCCTCTGTGGGGGGGGGGTAGTGGGAGTTAAAGCCAAGAACTCTCTACCAGTGCATTCTCATCCCATATATAGTATTTTTTTTTAAATTTTGAGATAGGTCTTACTGTTACCCAGCTTGGACTAGAATTTACAATCATCCTGACTCAGAATTCCAGAATTCTAGGATTACAGGTGCGTGCTACTGCTCCTGACTAAAGCAATTTCTTACAGTTGGGGTCAGACAGACATGAGTGTTAAAAATGGGCATTCATTTCAAAACTCTGTGACATCCAGGCTAAGTAGGAAGCCACCTCTAATGGTGTACTGCTATCATGAAGGTAAATAGATATGTGCTAATGTGTGATGTAGCACTAGAACTCCTGTGTCCTTACCCTTTCTATAGTGATTTTCCTTGGCCTACCATCCTCATCTTGCTGTGCTCTTTTATAATGACCACTTGGAAATGTAATATACATGAAGACATTTATTACAAGACATTGCCACACCAGAATTTGGTCTTAACACCATATTCATGTTTATCTACAAGCTGTAATAAGTAAACAAAAAGAAGATTCACATTTATTTATTTATTGCTTTCATTGCCCAGTCTCCAACAGAAGTAGAGTGATACTGAGGTTTTTCAACTCAGTTTTTTCCACGTTCATGCTTGAACATCAAAAAGTTAAAAAAAACTGAACATATTTTCCCATAATAAACAATGTAAAACCAAATAATTCGTTCTGGGGCTGAAAAATTTACACTTATAAATTCATTTTTCTGAGACTTTAACAGATTTCACAATGATATTTTTCTTTAACTCTGCTGTGGTTCTCACAGTTTCCCCTTAGCTTTACTGTTGGTATCACTAACTTCCTTTGAAGCCATCATTATGATATTTTATACACATAAAGTGCAAAAAAAAAGTATAGTCATGAATGTTTTAATGCATTAACATGAGCCCTGTATGTTGTCTGGGTAAGACCAGCATTTAGGCTGATTTCCTTATATAGATTTTTAAAGTTGGATTTTCATGTTGATTACCAAGCAGTCATGAACACCAAGCAGTTCTTATTAATATTATTTTTAACTATGCTGTTTGAGTAGTGGAAATTTCAAGTTTGGAGCTGTTTGACAACTGAGGTATTGCTGTATAATACTATCCTGAACAACTATTCATACCAATTAAACTTTGGGAAGGACTCCTATGCTTTCATAAATCCAATCAAAATAACTAGTAGATCTTACAGGAAAAAGACTCCATTACTACTCATTACAATGCTATTTCACTTAAGAATCAAGGCAACTGACCATCATTCAAAACATAAATGTAAAGAAAAAATATCACTAGTGGAAGTGAAGAAAAAAAATATCTGGTGTGGGAAGGTAGTAAAATCAGAAGTAGTAGGTCTAGGATTGTGTCTATACTCTGCGTCTTTACTGTCATGCCACGCAGGTACTTTGAGCCTTGTACTGAAGCTACATCTTTTTGAGGGCAGTGATTCAAAAGGTGCAGTCCTATCAGAATCACCTAGGGAAACAGAAATAAAATGATCAGTTTCTACCTTGGATTCAAAGTAGAAGTTTAGAGGCATGTGCCTGGGAAGGGGATGGTCAGTAATCTAGATTTTATTAAACATTTCAAATGGTTGTGATCACCTCCAAGCAATCCTGACACAGTTGCTTCCACAGAATTGTATTCTAAGCTTATGTGAAGCTTTTGTATGAAATTCTTCATTTTCATTACGATCTACTTAAATCAGAAATCTCAAATTCTCTCCCCGAAATATTTAGAAGAATAAAATTACAGTCTACTTTAGTTAGATAATAATCTCATTTCTGAAGTTCACTTTGAATGTGTGAATGAGGCAGAAGTCAATCAGAGGTTAGGCAATTAGCTCGGAGTCAAAGACAAAGCAAGGAGTAAAGCTGAGAAAGAACCCCAGTGTGAACTTGATTTTAATTCAATCAAACTGTTAAGGTACCAACCACACACCTTTCTCTATAATCACAATGAACTTTTTAATAAACAAGTTTCTATCCTGTTAGCAGAAAAAAATACAACAGTAGCTTTCTGGATTTTAAAACAGATTGAATTTTATGGTTCTGGGGTCAGGACAGCTCAAGAGTCAATAGGAATCATGAGTTTCCTATAGTGAGAACATGCATTTGTCCTAACCTTTCTATATGTGAAGTACAGATAGTACTCCTGTGCATCACCTCACACTACTGACTACCGCAGTGGTGGAAACCATAAGTAATAGTGCTTATCTAGGGTTGGCTTTTCACGTGAACATATGGACTTCTATAACATTGTCTGGATACCTTAAAACACAAGCTGAATTTAAGTAGATGCTTTGGAATGATTTACCTCCAGTTTCTGTCAGAAGCGCTCTATATTTTTACTGTAGTTTATCTAATGCAGCTAAGATGCTCAATACTTATACATACAAGGGTGTGAAAAAAAACAAAGAGTGAGAGAATAAGTTGTTAATGAAATTCTTTGATTATAAAAAACACTTCTGAATGATCAGGTGGTAAATAATAGTACGAGGAAATAACATAAAGTGCTTAGGTGCTGTAGCAATACTCAGCATAATAAATGCAGAAGAGATCAGATATGAATAGAGTTTGCTTTTTATACAGCTGCCATGTATGCAGAATACACAGAAGCTAATTTTTCAATAATACTGATAAAATATTGTTCAAAATCTCTTCTTACTGTCATCTCACTTTGGAAAGCATTATATAGAAAAACACCCATCTGTCCTAGTGAAATGGTGAATGTGTGCAAAGTGGCTAGAAAAAGAGCCCCTTTACAAGTGTGAAAAAGGAGCTCAAATAGAGACTGAAGAAAATAGTAACACTGTTACAAGAACTATGCAGACAGGCACAAAAGCGATCTTTGAGAAACATCAGAAACAACTGCACAGAGGAACTAAAAGATATACTGCAATCTACCAAAAAATATAGACTTGTGCTCTTTCAACTAGCTATTTGCCATTTTTATACTTTGCTTGCTTTTTAATAGAATCAGATAGAAGTTGTTATTACTGCTGTTTAGTTAAGGTGTAACATTAACATAAACTCCATACCAGACATTTCCAACAGTTCCATGAACTCAGTGCTTATAAAGAACTTATTCACAATTTTCTATTCTCAGTACTTTTTCATAACCCAGATTCCTGTTCATTAAATATGCTAAATCCTAGTCCATGGTTACCTTCCTTTTGAAGAGATGGAGGATATGCTAAGATTTAGGGGATTCTCTTAGCCATACGCGAATGTCTGATTAGGATTCTGAGAAAGCAGTGGACAGGATAAAAAAACCACTAGTCAAACCCTCCTGATTGTTGGCAACTGAAACAGCCACAAGATACAATTCATCACCTTCCTTTGTTCTTTCCCTTTGTCAAATAAAGGATTATCTCTAAGATCTTTTCTGTTCTTGGTCATTAAAATGCAGGATTGGATTTGTACATCCAAATGCAATCAAAAACACTGCAAACTTCCAACTTGGAAGAAGACATAAACTTCTTCAGGGAAACTCACCGAAAGTAACTACACGCCACACAACCTTTGCATACTCCTAGAGTAGGAACAGGAGAGATGGCTACCAACATAAGAAAGGACTAGTAGAAAAAATAACAATATTTTGGATTCTAGAGCATAATTTATCACAAAGATTCACCTGTATAAAGGGAGACTCCACATTCTGGGTCATTATGCTATATTTCCATCTTCAGAATTCAGCCAAAATCACTTTCTGCAGAAAGTTATAAATGCTTTCTGAACAGATTTCAGTAATGAGATTGGAATGAACATCAGGATTATGGCATAAAAGCATCTCCCTGTTCCTTGTTCTAAAAGTTAACTATTAAACTTTGTTTCCTTCATCCTCATTTGGTTTACTCAATTTTAGAAACAAGGACATGCTGATCAGATCACCCGGGGCAGTTGAATACCTAGTGAAGCCATTATGAAGACAGTGTTCTTTCCACCAATCCTACCCAAAGGGCTTTTATTATAACATTCACAAATCTGTGTCTTGGGTGAAGGATGGAAAGTATCTTCTTTTGAACAAAAGTTCCTTTCCCTTTTTTAGTTTTTCAGTTTTGACATATTCAGTATCTCGAGTGGTTAATCCCCTACCTTTTTCCCCCCCTACTCTAGTTTATTCTTTTAATTATTTACAGACTTGTTCATCTGGACACTCAGTTCTAGTAGAAGCTGGTTGATATTTTTTTAACACCTTTCAGTGGAATGTGATAACAGACACATGGAGAGAACATTGGTCTTAACTATATCTTTGGGCTTCATTTGTGACAGATATCTTTTCCTTTTATTGATTTTCATATCCCCTTTCCACTCCACAGATTAAAATGGCTTCCATGGTGTTCCAAAAATTGGTGGCTAGTCACTGCTAAAATCAGTGTTCAAAATGGTTGTTCCTCCTTTCATTTTACTCTGTTGTAACAGAGTTACATTTCATTTGTGAAGTCACACAAATGAAACAAAAGTTTCATTTGTGAAGTCATTCTTGCAGAGAAACATAGCCTAGAACATTGGTTTCAAATATGGTTTGATTAGGATTATAACCATATTGAATACATATTCAAGATTTCTTAGATTGACCAAGTCCAACTAAAAGCAAAGAGAGGCCAGAAGACTCATGTTTCACAAATAAATTAGAAATTCATACAACTATTAAATTTATCAGGTGGATAATAGTTTACTTTTACAAAAAATTTTTTTTTCCAATGTGAATGATTCAGAGAATGAGATGGGATAGGACATGCAGTATATATGTACAATTTTTCTCCATATCTTATGATAGTATTTGATCGTGGCTCAACTCCTATGTCATGCTTACATCTGTGAAAAGGTTGGTTAGAAACAGCATGATAGAAAGTCAATTTCAAGTAGATTCTGTAACACTAAACTTTGACTTATAAAATGTCAATCTGTCAGAGCTTTTAATTTTCACTTGTATTTCCAGAACTCAGTGTTTTAAATAACAGAAAAATAGTAATAGATATTCAGCATTCAGAGACAGGATTAAAAAGTCTAGTGGATATTTAGATTTACAAAAAGTACTAATACTTATTTGCTCAATAAACGGGATTTGTGATAGAGTCTCATAGGGACTTTTAATAAATACACAAGAAAACTTTTGAATGTTCAAAAAGCAAAAGAGAAAAAATATTCACTTCACTTTAAATTTAGAGTAATAAAAACCAGTAAGGATATTTCAAAATTGGTAACTGTGAGAATCTGAGAAGGAAATTAAAATATTCACTGTGACCAGTGAGATGAAGCCCAGGGAAAGTATCTGTGGTATGACCCAAAAGACTTACTTTTCACACTAAAAGTTTTGGAGTCTCCCCTCACCTCAGGACTACTTGAAGAAAGAAGATCCAAGGAGATTTTCTTGAAGTTTCTTTTCTGCCTTTCTTTCTGGTGTCTTTATGGGTTTTTTTTTTTTTTTTGTATTTTTGTTCATTAAAATTTGGTTCTAAATTCCAGAGAAATTTCAGAGGCTCTTTAGAGATGCTTTCACATAAATGAAGTTAACAGCTGTGACAAAGTTGCAAACTAAGCTAGTCTATACAAATTCTTAGTCAATGTCCAAAGAAGGGTATTGTGTTTGGAGGGCAAACTGATGAACTCAGTGATCCAACTGCACAAAGGCAAAGGGAAATCGAGGACCAAGAACTGTGTAAAGTAGATATTCTAAATTTAAAGGCCAGGCTCACCAGTGCTTTAGTGTAGGTGACAACTGTTACCAAATTACATATCCCTAGACTTGATCACCTTAAAAAAAGATAATCAACTAGTTTTTGTTGTATTTTCTAAACTATTAAGTAGTATATGTAAATGTAAAATAGCTTTAATGCCTCGTAAAAGAAACATAGATTGATTCTGACTGGATTAAAATGTATTATGTTCACTACATATAAGTACTAAATAATTACAACAATAATTCTTCATACAATTTGCTGGGTAAAGACTATAGAATATATTGCTGAAAATAATCAGCAGATTTCATTTTTGGACAAAAAGTCTACATCAGGTAATAGGAGGCTCCTAAAGGGAAGTCAGCAATCCTTGGTCTGTGCCACTTTGTAAAGTATTGTTTTCTTCAAAAATTAGTAATAACATTGCCTGAAATAAAAGTTAGCAGCACAGGAAGTTGCCTATACTCATGCTTCCTTTCTGGAGATCTTGGGCTCATATTCTAATAAAATGATACAGCAATAAGATTTCATCATCTTGTTGTTTGTTTTACTGAAATTAGCTACGCCCCAATGAAATTTCACTACAACTTTCTATTACAAATAATATAAATATATAACGAGGTACAAGCCTGTGGTAATGGAGAAAGATTTCTAGTTTTGTAACCTTATTTGTACCCTTTAATAAGTCATTTAACCTAAGTTAAGATTTTCTCATCTATTAAGTGAAGACAATAGTAACTACTCAAAAGATTGTTTTAAAAATTAAATGTAAAATGATTGACATAGAGAGGTCACTCAGCAAATGGCAGCCAAATTACCATGTGGAGTAAAATCCAAATAAAAAATGTTTAGCTATGACCATTGCTATGTGAAGCTGGTTTTCTTATCTATGCTCAAAACCCATTAAGCCTATATAGTTTGGTCATTTTAGCAATACTCTAGAGATTTTTAAAATGACATCTCCCAAAGGTCAAGATACTTTAGGGTTATGCAGAAAGGTGCATCTAAAAGGGAGATTCATTTGGTTCATAAGTCTTGCTCCTCAAATCCAGGATCACAATGACCTTTTAGGATAAAGGATGGCAATTAACAAAACAAAACAAAATTAAAAAAAACACAGGATTTTAAAAACAATAGGAGACAATGAATGCAGATTATCAGGATGACAAGTGTCCCAAGTCAAAGCTATATGGAGAAGAAATGTGCCCTATATAAAGAGTCTGCAGATCAAGAATTATAGAATGACGCTTAAAGCATTTAAGAAAAAGGAAAAGTAATAAACAGTATACAGCAACAAAAGTCTGTAGGTTAAGAAACCATTAAAAAAATCTGACTCTAAAGTGAGTGATAGCAAAAAATATTAAAAATAACCTATCTGTCAGAAGAAAAGTAGTGACAACAAAATTCCTAGGAATTTAGAGGTATTTAGGAAAAAAGTTCTAAAGCGGTAAGTTGCAAGGTAAAGCTAGCTACAGAAAATACAAATATTGATGGGTTAAATCAGGACTAAGGAAAATAAAAACCCAAATTTGGGAAGCTCTGAGGAGGAAAAAATAGGCAGCTTGGTACTCAACTGTCATCACAATTCGTTTGTGTTTCACATCCCACTGTTTGTGACATTAACAGAATTTCGAATTTAGCAATGAACTATTTTTATATTGTGAATTTCTGTAGCCATATTCCATATGTAAGCTACCACTGCAACTAGTAATAACAGCCTTTTGATCTTTAAGATGCTTCCAATTAATACTACTCAAAGTAGGGGTTACCTAGGGGATTGCCATGTTAATTCCCTTTTTTGATAATGAGAAGTAGAACATTTTCTGTGGCTTTTATTTGCATTAAGCCAAAATTATCTGGTCATTTTAGTAATAAATCCTGGGGTAGCTTTTGCATTTATTGTCAGTTTTCAAAAATTAACATATTTTGGATTTTGGAATTGTATTTTCATATAGCTAAGTAATTAAGGCCATCTTTTCAAGAAGGCAACTAAACAAACAAAAGTTTATATAGGCTTTGCCTGGGAGGCAGACATTAGGCAATATATTTTTAAGTGTTATTTTTTATATATTTATACATACACACAATCTTATGGTCATTGTACATAGGGTTTGTCTTATTGTCATGGTTACTTTTGTTGATAGGTATCATTTATAGAGTCCCTATTATGTACCAAGAACTCTATCAGAGCCAGATACACAGCCCAATGAGGATATTACTGCTACATTTTTTACCTGAAGACTTAAGATCTAGAAATAACTTGTCTATGATGAGATAATTGGTAAATGGTAGAGATGACAAACAAATGCCAAGCCCACTCTGCGCAATTACAGAGCCCATGTTCTTTTCATGGCATAGTTTTGCTTCTCACACTAAAGACAGCCTATACTCTTAAACGGGCTGGGATGTGGCTCAGTGGCATAGTTATTGCCTTGCATCCACGAGGCCCTGAGTTCTTCAGCACCACCACAACACACACACACACACACACTGAGCCAAAAAAATTAATGTAATATGTTGTGAACTACTTTTAAATATATATTGTTATTCTATTGGGTTATTCTCTAAATCATTTACACTTTGAACAGAGCATGCTTTTTCTGACAAAATATAACTCAATTTCATAAACACTTTTTCGTACCTACTGTATAGTACCTGTTAAGCTAGTGATCTTTGATCACTATAATACTGAGACACATATCTGACAGTAAGTCTTTTTTTCCTAAAGCTATTCTGTTTAGGTACAATTATATTTCTAATACTTTTCCATCACTGATATATAAAGGCACGTGGCATTATCTGAAAAACACTGAGGTTTTTTGAGTTTAAAAGTTCTTTTTAATAAAACAATCAAATATTGTAGAAATTAATCTGTAATAACAAAGGCATCAAGGCAGTTTTAGACATTTCTACCAAGAAACATGTTTAGTCTGCAAAGTATCATTAATCTATTAATGATTAATCTATTAATCTATAACCATTAATCTATTAATGATATATGATATAATCTATTAATGACATATGATTAATGAGATAAACTGTATTATAATTTCATCTATAAAACCTAGATTCTTAATATATGTCACAAAGATGGTATCTCTGACCCATTCTCAGTAGGAAATGTGTTTTGATTTATATGTTCAAGTAGTGATAACATTATTTTACTGGGCAAAATATTTTCAATTATTTTTCCTGGTAACGACATAATTTTAATAGTAATAATAGTAAGCATAATCATAATCATGGTATTTACTAAATACCTTGCTACATATTGATCTAGCACTTTATATGCATTACCCCAGTCATTTTTCAAAATATTGCATCAGTAAGTACTACTAATAATCTAATTTTACTGAACTGCAGAAACTCAAAAACTTGTCTAGGATTATACAGATAGAAAAGTACATCCAGAATTTAACCCAGAGGAGTCTGATTCTCACATCTGCTCTAGGTGGAGGTTATAAAAGTGTTTTGATGTTTGTTCAGAAGAATATTGTATTTGTGTTGTTCTATTGACATCACTGGTATTGGTGCCCATTTGGTTTGTAAGTCCAAATTTGAAGACAATTAACATAAGTCAAATTTTGTGTTGCTATTTATGCTGCTTGCCAATTAAAATGCTCTGTTCTGAGAACTTGTGGCTAACTGGCTAAGATCTAGAACATAATACATATTCAAAAACTATCTTATAAATGTTAATAATGGTTTCACTAAGTGGTGAGTTAATATATTTTCCTATTGTTTAATACATTTCTACTAGAAACACATATTACTAGAAGAAAATGGGAATTTATTCATGAAGGATCAAGGGGAAAATTAGAACTTTAAAAATTCTTTTGTTTTATTGTTATGGTATTAGTCTCATTTAAAATTCCCTCTGGGAAACCTTTCCTGTTGTTGTTTTCCCTGACTCTTCCAGGACAGCACTCCCTATTCTGTCCTCTACATACTACAGTTAATTATCAGTCTTCTGGATGGTGGGTTAAGTCCCTTAAGGGTTGATACCATAGGTTATCTATGTTTTAGATCTCTATGCATACAAAATGATTTCATGGCTTATTATATTTTGTGGTCCTTTCAGGTAACTTATGTTTTTCCCTTATATTATGTGGAAGAGCTTCCCACAAACCTATGTCCTAAATTTACTGGTCTATTTTCTGAAGAACTTTGTGTATATATATATATATATATATATATGTGTGTGTGTGTGTGTGTGTGTGTGTATGGCACACAATGAAATAACAGAAGTAAAATTAAAAGCCATGTAAAACACAATAGACAATGTCTCAAAACAAAGCATATTACTATTATACTGATTATGATTCACATATAATATTTTAGTAATTTTATTTCCTTCTTACCCAATATAATATAAACTTCATCAAAGCAGAAACTATTTTATTCAGTACTATATCCCTTATTGCTAGAACAGGGCATGGCACTAAATTCTCAACAAATATATGTTGAAAAGCAGGAAAAGAAATGAAAACATGGCAGTTCTCATAATATTTTCAAATTGTTCTGGAAATCATACAGAGAAAGAGTGAACCCAAAGCTTTCCCAAGAAAACACGAACCATCAATGAAATAGAAAGCTCTCATTCCTTCCCTCAGACTGGCTACCTACTCAATTCATTGATATGCAGCATGTGGCCTCTTGCCTGTCTATGCTCAATTTTTGGCATTGCCATAAATTGTGGAGAAAAGAGCTCCAAGGAGGAGCATCTTGGGGCCCTTCAATTGTACCTGACATATCAACTAGGAAGGCTGCCATCATCTAGATGGCAGCATTTCTTGCAAGCCAGCTGAACTGCCAAAGGAACAAGGGAAAGAGGAATGGAGTCTTCTTAAATCCTAGTGCACTCACACATTTCTCAGCTTTTCTAAGAAGGGAATCTTATAAGAAATCAATGATCAATGACGAGAGAAATTTTTCAGGTCTACATGGCACTTTCCATCTCAGGAATGAGGGACAGGGTCTCAGAACAGAAATATGGAAAGATTCTACACCTTCCAAATGGCACCTTACAAATTGTAGTTGGTTCCAACTACATGAAATTACTAATGAGTGCACACTTATAGTGGTATAATACAACATGGACCCTTGAGTTTTACCTAAAGAGGAGATTATGTGGCAATTCATAGTTCTCCTAATTTTAGGAGATAATATCCTCATGATGATACAATTAACATAGTTTTCAGTTTTTCCAGTCAAGAATTCTTTTATTCATCTTCATATCTCTACTAACCAGACTCAACATATTACTTAGCATATACTTGTTCTCAATAAATGATATCTATAATATTTTTCAATGTTTCATAAAATAGTGAAATATGGCCTAAGGAGTTCAAACAACCTCAGTGTTTACATGGTTCTGGTTTTAGTAGCAGGCAATTATAACACATTATTGTATATGCATTACTGTTTTAGCTTTTGTTAATTTAGTGAACCCTCACCAACTATTGTAGGGCCATCCTACCACGTATGTTCACATATTATAAACTTTGAAGTCATAATTTTAAGATGCCAATAATTAAATGTTAATAAATATGACTCATATGAGCAGTTTTCTAAACTGCAGAGACCTGGGCCCTGATCCTCAGAGCACCTGATTCAGAAATGCTGCAAAGGGGTAAAAAAAAAAAAAAAAAATTGTTCGTTTTAAGAACTGCCCTACATCCTGATTAGATGTTCCTTGTACTACTTGTACTACTTATTATGGATTAAGCTACAAAGAAAACTAGAAAAAAATTCCAAAATTTTATACTTCAGACCATTTCAATATAGACATTTTACTATAAAATGTGACTTAATCATCAAAATTACCTGTGAAAAGATTAGGCAATTTGCTAAGAATTTTGAAAATGAACCAAGGGAGGATGCAAGGGTGAGAAATATTTAAATTTCAAGCCAGAAAGGGCTCTTTGTAAAACTCAGAAAAGACTGACAATCATTTTAAAGAAATGAAAGAATGGCAGCAACACAGATATGCTTTATGTGCAATTTAGAAAAGTAATGTTGATTCAAAAGGTTTATTTGATAAAATGTTTCAGTAATTATTATAAAAGTAAAGCTTTCTAAATCTTTGGTTGTTATAATATATATTTATTTATATGAAATAGTTTTGAAAATCCCTTTCTCCCTAACTCCTTATTTTCTATGAGATCTTGGCCTTGCAAATATTATCACTAATATTATCTTCTACCTCCCCTACACCCTATGTATTCATGCCCTGGAATTGAACAAGGATTACTCTAGTCTACATCTGCATCCATGTCTTGAGGAAGGTACTGCATCTGCATCTCACTTGACCTCCAGGTCTCTGAAGCCTATAATTATTGTTAATGAGAGTTGTCTTAGCATCTTAGCACTGATTTCTCTAAAACTCAAAGTCTGTCATTTTTTGAGCTTTAGTGATGGATGATGAAAAGTTATTTCACTATTTTTAAGAATGTTGTGAATTACATAACTTGTCACGCTTTTCTCTTTGACTTGGTTGCAAGAAAGTTTAAAGCATTGTATACCACCTTACTAAATATAGTTCAAATGTTGATTTCACACTTGATTCCATTTTTTATTATTTTGTTTAATTTTATATTTATTGCCTACTTCTAATTTATGAATTTTGCTTTACTATGTATTTATTTTTATCAGTCATTTTACTTGTTAAGAGTGAAGTGTCAGAAATAGCTAAACAAAAATGTGCATGAACCCAGGTACATTTGGTATGTATACAAACTAAAAATAAAACTTACCTCCTAAAAAGTATCTTATAAAATATATCTCATGGTCTTTGAGCTAATAGATTATAGATTCATCTGATACTTGTTGTATTGCAATTTAGCGAAGTGTAACATTAAAATACAACCATGAGGAGATCTACTGGAAATTCAAGATAGGCATTCTCAGCACAAATAATTAATTTTGAGATCTTTTAGTTACGAAAACCAACTGTAGCAATTTAAAATCTTTATGTTCAGTTGTTAGGTTATACAAAGAATAGCTCTTGGTCTTATCAGCCTACCAAAGTATAGAATTCTAAAAACATGTCCTTTTTTTCTTTTAAAAGTAATATATGTATACCTGATATATACACATATATTTTTTACTTTGAATTGTCAATCTAAATATTCAGTCCTTGGCTTCCAATACTATTAAACAAATTTTATTAGCCAACAAAGGTTGATAAATCATTTCAACACTGAAAATTTATACTCTAATTTAGCTTTGTCTATTTTCTGCATTTTCCTCTGATAATGAATCAGTCAGTCTCAATCTGATTGTAGTAAAGCTCAGACAAGGTAGAAGAATTCTATTTGGTACCAGACATCTTACAAATGATACTCATTTTGATTTCACCTTATATGATCACTCTAGGCTGAAAAATGACTATGTTTGCAGGTTAAATATGATTTTGTTCTTTTATTAATTACTATGTTTGGAATCTAAATAGGATTTTGTTTTTTTTTATTAATTTCTGAATTTCATATCCTTCTAGATAGTGAAGGAATATAGTAGTGCCACCTGGGAATGATGCCAATTTGCACTTGTTTTTTGTTTTCTCTTGCCTCTCCCCTAGTCTGAGCAACCAATAGTTGATTCATACTTCCATTACATCACAGTTGGATTACAGAAGTGCTCTTTAGTCTGGCCTCCACTGCAACTCATTTGTAGATAGTCCAGAAGCTAGCAGCTGGACTTCATTTTTGTTTCAACAGTCACCATTTTATAATGTTTCTCTAAGTCACTGTGAGTTTTTCTAAAATTGAGTCCACAACTCCAAAGGGTATTTAGATTTAATGGGTTAAATCAGAGAGAAAAGATTCACATTAAGTTGCCAATGGTTCATCTCTTTCATTACACTTTCCTAATTATTCCCCACATATCAAAAAGTACAATGATACTATTTCTCCACAGAAGACTAACAAAATACTTCGCAAAAGTATGTGGTTGCAAAACATTTTTAATATTCAGAATGTCATATTCTTAAAATCTTTCATAGGACTCTGGTTCAATTTTTGAGCCTTTCCAAGTTCTTATAAATCTGTGGTATTCATAATAAAGCAGGCAGATGGTTTAGTCTCTGAACATATGCTTTAAATGCCCTCTTTGCTATTTCAAAATAATGGACCAAATTTTGCCCTCAAATAGTTACAAAAAACTTTAGGGAGGCTGCTTCTTGAAATCTGAGGCCCATATTCTTATGGGCCAGAGGTGATAAAATCTTTATAAAAATAGTACCTAAACTTTCTTTTAGCTTTACACTGCATATTGAGAAAACTAAATTCTTTTCTGTAAACTGGATACATTAAGGAAAAATCCCAAGCAGTACATATTGTGTAGTTCAAGGAACAGATCAGAAAGCAAAATCATTTTTATTTACCTTTTAAAATTCTGATTCTCTAAAACTTTATGAGAGTCTTTCATTTAATTTCTGTGTGACTACCAGATTTTTCCATATTTATTACTGTTTCTATCACTACTATCTTGTAGATATTTTATAAAGCAGCTTATAATTATTAGTTAATACTCTCTAAATTATGCTTATGCTTTTGTTTTAAACCTATGCTATTCATAGTTAATACAACCCTAAAATGCTACTTCACCAGCCAATTAGTCTCATTTCAAAACAATCTTGTGTTGATGAAGGCTCATTTTCTAGTTTTTTAACAGATAATGCAACTCATCTTCAGTGGATATATGTATTTTGGTAATATTATTGACATAATCTAGCTGAACTTATAAAAATATCTGTTTCTTAATATCTACATTTTATACATGACCTTCATTTCTACACTTGTATATTTCTACCTATTTAAAATTGATTTTGAAAAAGCCTCTAAACTACTCTTCCTTATTTTACAATATCCACAAAACTCAGTAGTCTAATCAACATTCCAGATAAAAAGACTACGTAACTGACACTTTATTATAAAAGCCCAGAGTTTAAATAACTGTTTCAAAACTTCAGTGTCCCTTTAGAAATTCTCAAGAAGGGCTGACTTAGAATTAATGTAAAACAGTGTTTACTTTTAAAAATAAATGCAATACTTGTATCCAAATGTGTTTGAGACACTGTTAAGACACATCATAATTAAGGATGTTGAAAATACAGATCTTTATATCAAGTGATCATTTTATACAAGTATCTACAAATATCTAAGCAAAATTGAAAGCTATTATTGGGACAAAACATTAACACATTCGTCTGCTGATAAAGACAAACAACTTTGAGAAAACCTCTCCTTCTAAAGTCTCTAGCTTTCACAGTAAATGCAGCACTGAACTAAAATCTTAACTTAGAAATAGGCTGAGCAGTATTCCAATAAACAAATTGATTTTAAAAACTCTCCAGACTAACAGTCATGCTTCCCCCATCTTTCCTTTGCTTTCTCTTCTTTCACTTTCCATGCACACACAATCACACTTACCTGCACAAATCTGAAACATCAGTCTATGTATTTTTTTTGAAATGTACTCTGTATCGATGCATTTTTCTGAGTTTCTTTCTAACCCTCGGGAATGTTAAGAATTTTAGGAAGAGAGCCACAGCTTAAGAGAGCAATTATTTGCCAGTAAATACTCAATTTGCTTGTCCTGTGATTTTTCTTCTAACTTGCATATTCAATAATCCGTCCCTGACTGCGTCACGAGCACAAAAAGTCTTTTCTCCAAAGGAGAACACTTTCGCCAATCAACCTTCAGCCATGCCAGGGCCCAGCTCGTCAGGGTGATTTGTTAGCTTTAATTAATAATTCCTCATGCTGGCCATTTTCACAAATAACACTGTGAGCCTGGGACGCTGGACGGCTATGATTCAAGCTGATAAAAATACAGTGGAAAGGGGGTGGGGCGGGTGTGGGGGAATTCAGACGCCGTTTATAAACACCTCTAATCATACTCTTTCCGTTTACAATATAGAGGACACTGCAGCTGAATTATCACGTTATGTCCAGCGATTTGTATTCAAATGGAAGCCATATGTTCCTCCACTTTATCTGCTAGGGCCTCCCTGTGCCAACACTCTCCCTGGGCAGACGACATTCACAAAAAAGGTCTCTAGCCTCCGGATTGCAAAAGTTTACTGAGGGTGAAGTTGAGAAATCAGGCATATACCAGCACTTCTCGGTGAGCTTTTGTAAGAGTCTGCAAACAGAACGAGTTGTGAGAGATTTTCTCTGATCTTGCTGTGTGGTACAGGACATTTCATTTAGCTTTTTTCAAAAATCTCTAACCTCATCCTCAAAACGGAGATGATGGTTGATCTATTCAAGCATTCTGCAAAAATTTACCTATACCTAACAATATGGTACACTCTGTATTAAAGACAGACATTTTTGTTCAAAAGTAAGACTTTTCCATTTAATAGACATAATCCATGTATTTTTTGAACATAAAAAGTGCTTACACAAAAGCACCACTCTATGATAGTGTGCAAATAAAAATAAGGATACACAATACTTCCCCTATAGTTCATGCAAATATTCAGTACTTGGTAGCAACTCAAGTCCACTGTGTAAAAGTGATGTTCAGAGTAAAAAGAAAGAACACAAAGAGGTAAAAAAAAATTTTCAAAGCTTAGAGAATGTTTCTCAAAGAGATTAGAGCACTCGGTTGGTATGTTCATAGGCAAATTTCAAAGGGTTCACAAACACTCGAAGAATATACAAAGACATAGAACATTTTATTCATGTCCTCGAAATGTGTGTGTGTGTGTGTGTGTATGTGTGTGTTAGCAAGTTTACTAATTTACTGGCTACATATTTACAAAGCAGTAACTCTATTTTAAGAACTCAATCATACTAGGTACTGGGAGATGAATAAGCCACAGTCTCTATCTTTAGCATAATTCAGTCACTAAACTCTAAAAAAGAAAATTTACCTCTAAACAGAAAACCATAATACAATATAGCAAGAGCAACAACACGAGCACAAATGCATGAAGTGGGACTCCTGTACTTGATGCATGAATTATATCTAAAGGTAGAAAGAGGAGAAATAGCAGTGGTAGGAAGAACATTCTAGGGAGAGGCAAACCTTTGAACCTTTCCTAAAATTGTTACTAGAATCAGATTACCAGTTCTAAGAATAGGAGATTTAATTCATGATAATTTCAGAGAAATGTTTCAAAGAGTAAATATTTCAGGATTTAAAAACAAATTTATTGAGAAAAAAGGCCTCCTGAAACTATGTTTTGACATCATCAGAAAAGTATGTAGCATTTCCAGCACTGGCACAAATTGTGACATATATTGTCTTTTTCTCTTTCAGTATGTTTCTGTTGTCTCAAGCAAATAGGAAGCATGCATGACAAATGCTGCCTTTTTGTTTCCCAGCTTATTTATCTTCTTTCTATCATGTGCACCCTTCTTTCTGTCTGCTTCCATTGTACCATAAGATAAGTCACACTTACATAATTATTAAAAGAAAAGGGAATGCTACATCTATAATATTTAGTGGTCACACATAGACTTTTAGCTAGAAAGCATATGCTATACAGCACTAAGAGTTCAAATGATATCAGAAAATGAAATGGTACCCTTATTTTTTTTTTTTTAAAAAAGGCTCTTTCGGAGCCAGTAAGCGCTCTTGAAACTATATACAGTTATTAATGATATGAACATTTTGTTGTATATTGTATTCAGAATATGAGGAAATAGCCAGAATACTGCACTTACTATGATAAGTAACACCATGCATGTAAAAAATTACATGCTTAATTAATATTTATGAAGCTCCTATTTACAGAACATTTACTAGTAATTATTTGATTTTTTCTCCTAAATGTTCATGTATAATAATAGTTAAAAATTACTGAATACCTACTACATGGCAGTGACTAATCTAAATATTTTACATGCATTATCTGAGCCAATCCTTACATGACATTAAGATACAGGTACTATAGCCATCTGCACTTAATGGTTATGAAACTTACAAGTAGCAAAACTGGATATGCACTATATAGATTCATAATGAGACTACCTGATAGGTACAAAAAATCAGTTTTACTACTTTACTGTTACATAGTAACAAATGATGCTTATGTTATTTTTAATCTAGAAAAATTCAGGTGGTTTTGAGATTATTTTGAGAGGTAAACTAAATACCCATATCTAATGAATGGTATGTCTCACAAAATAATGCAGAAAATTAATGTTACCTGTTAGGAAATTAATGTTACATGATAGACTAGCAGACTGCACTGTGAGAAAAATTGATAAATGGCTTGGATTGGGCATGTTATCAGGTGATAAAATAGCAGCACCATGGAACAAGCTATACTAGTCTCTGTACCCCTTATTAAAGTTACATAGACTATTAGAAGGCAATTCAAAATCTTTGCAATGATAGAAGTAAGATGAAAAACAGTTTAAAAATTGGGAAAGACATTAAGACCAAAAGAATTAGGTTTGAATGCTAGCTTGGCCATTTTTAAAATGTATGCAGAGGGTCAAATTAATTAGGCTCTTGCAGGCTTTTCTTTTCATCTCTAAAATGATTTGTTGCAAAGATTAAATAAGATAACATTCTTTTTTCCCCCCCTTTATCCCCTAAAGAAGATAACATTTTTAAAGGTACATAGCATACAAACTAACTTAGAAGAGGCGCACAATAGTTGGCATTTGAAGTATGCAGAGTTAAAACTTAATACATGCAGCCAAGATCTACTATTTGCAGACCAAATCACACACACACATCAAGCTGCCTTCTTGCTTTTGACAATAATGTAAATAAGTCTTAGCTTAGGCAAACTAGACTTTGTGGTCCAGTAGGTTTTCTTTCAGGATGTTAATAATATAGCTAAAATGGTTGTGTTTAGGAAAAAAGAGCTGATAGACAAAGTAGAGAAAGATGATGCAAGTTTATCGGTTAATAATAAACAAAGTCTTACTTTTCCAAGTGACTAATGCAATATTACATTTTATTTAAAGAAGATGGAGAAACTTATTTGGGACTGTTTGGGAAGGCCATCATTCAGTATGATCACATGTTCTCCTCAGAGAATACATGCTAACTTCACTACTAACTACCTGTATTTCTCTAACTACAGACTTTAATGCTCTTTTCACAGCCTTCTCTCTGGACGTTGACCAAGTTTAGCTGTCTCCAATTCTTGACTTAAATCACGATGCAAATATTCATGGAATATGGCACCTTTTTATAGTTCTAAAGCTACTTCCAGGCAAAATGGGGGTTTCTTCCTGCAAGTGTCCATGGAAAGGCTTCAAGAAGATTCTTCCTATTTACTTACTTGTGTATGTAAAGTCTCTTCTTTGAGGTTTCTTACAGGCTAGCAACTGCCTGACTCTCAATTACAGGTCCACATTCTAGGGCTCTTGTCTGAGACTAGGTTTCTATGGGGACACCAACAGATGACTAAATGAGGATAGCAACTCTCCCAAGTCTCACCCGGATCTCCAAGGTGGCTGGAGCTTTCTAGAATCTGCTTATTTCTTAACTGTAAATCTTAAATGGTAGAAAGTGAAAGTATATAAGACTATGTCATATCACTTTTTAACATAACTGGATTTGTAATAATGTGGTAAAATTTTGGCCTGGTTGGGTACCTGCTTCTTTATTAGCTGTCTGGGTTCTTATCTTTATATAAGGAAGTCTCATTGTATAAATTCATTATATTTTATAGTTTTTAAACATAGGTATTTTCACAGATGTATGTAAATATTAACACCTAAGAATATTTTATTTTCTCTATGTCTCAGTTTTGTCTTTTTATCTTAAGTACTTAGATCATTTCACAGAGTCCTAAATCCTGGATTTAAGTTCAAAATCTCAGAATGTCAGAGTGAAAAATTAAGTGGAATGATAGTAACACCTAGTATAACCTTAATTATTATATTTAGCACTTTAATATCCCCACCTTTTAAGCTATAAAATGGGTATAATTATTTTTTATGCTTTTATCAAATATTATACTGGAATGAATACTATTATTTTGAAATTTATTACATTTCAACAAAATTTCTTACATGCAGGTGAAGTGATAGATGTAAGACTGAATGAATCTTTGTACAGTATTTACATAGATCGTATTATACCTCATAAATACATAAAATTAGTATTTGTTAACAAAAAATAAATGAAATATTTACTATATAATAGACATCTAAATTGATTTTCAAATATAATAGATAAATTGATTTTAAAATATCAAAGTATAAGATGAAGTAAATATTTTCAAACACGTTCAGATGTATTTTTAATTTTAACTTTTATTAGTACATGTTTGAAGTATATAATGACTACCTTCACTGTGGGGAGTTGGTACCTGTACATAACAGATCTTAATTCTTTTTTCATTCAGATATTTATGAAAGAAGACTATTAAAAGAGAGAATAATGCTGCTTTTTATTTGTGTAGCTGACTGCATTTTAGGGTAGATTCAAGAATCAGTATTAAGAAAACAAAATCAGGAGAAATGATTTTTAGCAGACTGTTGAATGATATACAAAATAAAATGTATTCATTAATGAGTTGGCAGAAATGTTATACATGTGCTCTTAGAAACAGAACTGTTTAAGCAGCTTTTTATACTTGGCAGAGCCATGTTCCTGAAGTGTCCCCTCACAACTCCCTCCCACCTCTTATTTTTTGCCCTCTACTGCCAGGTGGGAGTAATGACCAAAGGGAGGGGGAAAACAAATGGTGGCACTCACTGTGACAGGAGCCACTCCAAGGATCAAAGTACCTATTAGGCTGTGGCTGCCAGAATCAGAACCACAGTGGGTGGTTCATCAGCATGGTACCCCCAGAATGACATTGGGTATCCCTGATAAGTTAGCACCTGGGAGCAGAGGCCCCTCATCCTGTTAGGACTATCTGTGAAGAACTAAATGTTCACATTTCCTTACCCACTCACAGAACTTGAATTTAATTCAATTCTATGCTATGTATTATGTTTATTAAATGATCTCATTCTGACAGACTCAGTGCAAATCATATAAAACATAACTCTTGTATATCTCAATTTATATCTTAACAAAGTCAAGAGAAGCTGATTTTCCCACATTAGTGATGAGTGAAGTCTTGGGGCAACCAGTACATAAGATAATATATTTCTAACTTTTTTTATCCTCTAAATTTCTAACATTTTTATCGACACATATGTATATCTATCTATGATATATATATTTATATATATATCAGACATATATGTATCATGAGAACATAATATACTAGTATCTCAATTATACAGTATTTTCATATTAACTTATAAGCTTATCTTAATTTTTCATTTTTCATAAGCTAAAGAGGGATTACAGCTATTGGGAAACTAAAAGAATTATTGTAGAGCATACACTCTTGACCAAATGAATCTTTACTTAGCAGGGAGATTGTTGACTTGGAACCAATTTATTCTTTCTTAATGCATATTAACATCAGGAATTTGGATCATCTTTTCATTTTAGATGAAAAGTTGGGACACTTCCAGAAGAAAATACCATGACAGCTGTAAGAAAAGACTACTCTGCATCTCAGAATAAAGAGGAGACTGAGGAAGTTGGAGGAGAATGACATATCTAAGACTTAGTTATGCACAGCTTATAAATGTGCCTATAATTGAGTCATACAGAAATCAATGTAGTAGAACTGTTTATGAAAATAGTGCTCATAACTATTATGGGTTGAATTATTTCATCCCTCCAAATATATATGTTGAAGTCCTAATCTTCAGTGCCCAAGAAGTTGATCTTATTTGGATATGGCATCGCTGGAGATATAATTAATTAAGATTTCATCATACTGGAGTGAGGCAGGCCCCTAGTACAATATGTTGATGTCTGTATGAAAAAAGGAAAATTGAATACTGACATACATGAAAAGAATACTACTATGTGGAGATGAAGACAGTGATAGGGGGGATATTTTCCTAAGTTAAAGAATGCCAAATACTTCCAGCAACCATGAGAAGGTGAACAAGAGCCATAAAACAATTTTCTCTTCACAGCCTAAAACAAAGCCTTCAAACATCTTGATCCTAGATTCTAGCCTTCAAATTCTGCAACAAAACTCTGCCTAGTAACATTTTCAAGTGCCAGTGAAAAGCCACTGTAACAGAATCACCTTTTTCTTCCTTTGCCTAACTAAAATCTTCCTTTTTCTGATTAAAGTTTTGAAAAACTTTTATTATTACATGTTTATAGTACATTATGATTACATTAATCATGGGGAGTTGAAAACGGTACATGGCAATGCTCAATTCCTTTTTAAAATTCCCTCCCTGTATCATGTAGTATATGATGATCACATTCTTTGTACGGACATGGTGCCCATACACAGTACTTCACTATCCCCTCCTTTTTAAAATTCCCCTTCTTCCCTTACTCTGTCTTTTGGTTCCCCTTCCATATGCCAAAGATTCATCTTGCTATTTCCTACTATCCTTTATTTTGTACTTTATTTACATATTGGAGTTCTAATGTAAGAGAAGCTGCACAATATTTAAGCTTATGTGTCTGATTTGTTCATCTAACATGGTGTCATGATGCATCCATTTTCTTACAAATGACTCATTTGTCCTTCATTAAAGCACAGTAGTACTCCATTGTGTAAATATCACAGTTTATTTATATGCTTATGGACATGTAAGGTGTTTCTAATATTTAGTTATTATGAATTATACCACTATGAGTATGCATGTACCACTATAATATGTTTATCTCTTTTGGGAAGATACATCATAGGGGAATACTTGAGTCAGATAAAATTTTGGTTTTTATTTTTTTGAGGAACCTCCATACTGATTTTCAAAGTGATTTTTATCTGTTTACACATATACCCATGTACCAACCATGAAAAAGTCTTCCTTTTCCCTCACAGTCTCTCCAATATTTGTAATTATTTGATTTCCTGAATATTGCTGTTCTTTCTGAAGTGAGATGGAATCTCAATGTTTTAGTTTGCATTTCTCTAATGGCCAGCATTTTTAATGTATTTATTGGACATTTGTACATCTTCATTGGAGAAATGTCTATTCATTTAAGATGCCAGTTATTTGATTGAATCTCTAATATGGGGAATCTAATTGTTTGAGTTCTTTATATATTCTAAATATTAGTCCTTTGTTTGATGAGTAGATGGCAACACATTTTCTCTATTTCTGAAATAAAATGGACAGTTTCCAATACATCGAAACACAAAGGCATAAATCACTGTGTGTGTGTGTGTGTGTGTGTGTGTGTGTGTGTGTGTGTGTGTGTTTGTATGTAATACACAGCAGGAAAACACAAAATAGGAAGCTTACACAATTCTTGTAATAGGATGATCTGTTTCTCACATGCTGCTTCTACATTCCAAATGTGTTCTACTGGATACAGAGCACATCATGGATTCTGGGGTCACACACAGTTGCAAGTGTGACCCACAAATCACTCCTATGGCAGAGCTATGTGGCAGTGGCTCTACACAAGAAGCAAAGAAGTTGCTGGAAAGAAGGCAACACAATGATATTATCAGAAAGATGTTTGGAAGGCTGGCTGTGTAAATCTTGAGGTTGAAAAGTGGCTTGCCAGCTTCATTTGTTTGGCTTCATGGGTTGTGGCCATCAGGACACCCAAATGTGAGGTTCTGTTTCATGGATCATATGAGGGACCCATTCCTGACTCTGCTTATCACCAAGAATCTTTCATTCAGATAAATTCATCAAGTGGGTTTTAGGGACCAGGTTGGCAATATCCTTGGACAACATGACATGCCTCTATTTGAACACCATGTCATTTTATTGATCCCAAAAATAAATTTGTGCAATGGGTTTACTCTGTCTGTGTGCCTTTGATGCAAGTGTTTCTATTTTAATATTTAGATCCTTGATCCATTTTTATTTTAGTTTAGTATATGGTGAAAGATATGAGTCTAGATTCAATCTTCAGCCTCTTTGTCAAAGATAGGATAGTTGAGTGTGCCTGGAGTTGTTTCTGTATTTTCTCATCCAGTCTAGTTTTTCTCCCCCCAATACCAAGCTGTTTATATCACTATAACCTTCTAACATAACTTGAAGTCTGGGATTGTAATGTCTCCTGCATTTCACTTGTTGCTCAGAATTGCTTATGCTATTCTAGGTTTCTTCAGGATCCATATGAATTTCAGGGGTGTTTTTGCTAGTTGAGTGAAGCATGCTATTGGCGTATTGATTGGAATTACATTAGATCTGTATAAAGTTTTGTAAATATAGCTATTTGACTATATTGGTCCAGGCTGTCAAAAATAGGGGATATATTTTCCATTTTCTGATATCTTCTGTGATGTCCTTTTCAGAGTGCTGTAGTTTTTTTTTTTCATTTAGAGATATTTTACTTCCTTAGTTATGTTGATTCCTAATTACTTGATTTTACTTGATGCTATTGTGAAATGTGTTGTTTCTCTAATTTCTCTTTCAGTGAGTACATTATCCAGGTACAGGAATGATATAGATTTATGAGTGCTGACTTTGTACTCTACTGGACTTGATTATTAATTGTAGGAGGCTTAGTCAAGACATGGTGATGCACATCTATAAGCTCGGCACTTGAGCGGCTGAAGTAAGAGGATCACGTTGAGTTTGACGCCAGTCTGGGCTACACAGTGAATTCAAGGACACCCTGAACTATATTGTGAGATCTTGTCTCAAAACAAACAAAAATACTCCCAAGTCTTTTGGTGGCATTTTTGGGGTCTTCTATGCAGAAAATTATGTGATTTGCAACTGATGATAATGTAACTGCTTCCTTTCATATAAATAAGACTCCTGCTTTATTGCTTTGGCTAGTGTTTCAAAAATTATATTGAACAAGAGTGATGACAGTGGATACTCATGTCATTTTCTTGATGTTAGAGGGAAAGTTTTCAGTTCTTTTCATTTAATATGATGTTCTCTATTTGTCATAGATGATTTTTTGAGATTGAGATAAAGATCCTTTATACCTATTTTCATCAGTTTTTTTTTTCATGAATTGATGTTGAATTTTGTCAAATGCCTTTTCTTTTTCTGTTTGGGGGAAGCAGTTTTTTAAAATTTAATTTTAAAGGGAATAAAAGAGAACAATAGAATGAATTGAAATAGTGATAAGACAGTAGGAAATATAGTTATTATATTGTTTGATTGACTTTGTAAACCTAAAGTTGGTAATTTGAACAACTATTTAGAGGACATCAAATGCTTTTTTTTTGCATCTACGAGATAAGCATTGTTGTAGTCAGGGGTTGCAAGAAGAACAATTACAATACATGACACAGAATTTATAATATTATTTTATGATGGTCACACAGACTTAAATACAAAAAATGCAACAAATCTATCCACAACACTAAAGACCTATAAAATTCAGCTAAGGGCCTGGATCCCACTTAGTAATGCCCTGCATGAGTCAAGATGAAGACCTAAAGCCCATGACAATGCCTCCAATGAGTTCAGCTGGAAGTCTACAGCCCACAACATTGACTCATGCAAGTCTATTTCATGGATCTGCACTGGGAAGGTCCAAAGGTCAGCTATGGAAATTAGAAAGTCTATGCCAGAAGGATGAAGTATCTGTGCCAGTAGGTTGAGGGTTCTACACTGCAGAAAAGAAACAACACTCAAAATAGGGACCAGGGCTCCTCTGAAAGGTACCACAGCGATCCTTAGCAACAATGAGGTCCCAAGCTCCTCTGATGACGAGAAGAGTCGAGTACCTGTCAGGAAGCCAGCATGACCTTTTGGAGATTCAACAGCACACATAATTCCTTTTGGAGCCAGGAAGCAATGCTCAATGTAAGGACCAGCGCTCCCCCGAAGTGAACTTCAGCAACACAGCCCAAGCTCCTCCAATGATAATGGCAGAATTCATATCAGGAAAGCTAGCCATGACAAGCTCCTCCAGGGGAACCAATGACTCCAAACAACATTTAGCAGAACTCAAAACACTATATTCTTCCTCTCCATGTCTCCTTTTTATGCTGGCAACTTTTCTCACGTGGGCCATCTACACTCAGCACCATGCTGATTTAATTTAGCTGGTGTTACATTGATCATGAGTTTTTAATCCATAACAATCATGTAATTGTTGTCCTTGCTTCTGATTATGTGCTGTATTGCACTTATTAATTTGTATATGTTGAACCATTACAGCATCCCTGGGATGAATCCTGCTTGGTCATGATGAGTGACCTTTTTGATGCTTTGGTGCATTCTATCTGCCAGTATCATATTGAGGATTTTTGCATCTTTGTTCATTAAAAAAATGTGGCCTATAGTTGTCTTTTTTGGTTGGGTCCTTTTCTGGCTTGGAATCAGAGTAATGGTTGCTTTTTGGAATGTCTTTGGGAGAACTGCTTCACTTTGAAGTTTATTAAAGAGTTTGAAAAATACTGGAATTAGAGCTTCTCTAAAGTTATTGTTGAATTCAGCAATGTATCCTTAGGACCTTGGCTTTTCTTTGCTTGTATTTTTTAAATTACTTTTTCAATATTATTAACTGATATTGGTGTTTTCAGCATTTTTATACTTCTTATTTTAGCTTCAGTAGTTTGTATATATTTAGGAATATATGTCTTCTGAACTTTCCATTTTATTTGAGTACACATTCTCCAACCAGTTACCCATGATCTTTTAAGATTTTGTCACAGTCAATTGTGATTTTGCCTTTTTACTTTCTAAATGCATGGATTTGGATCTTTTGTGTTGGTAAGAGTTTTCTATTTTGTTTAAACTTTCAAAGAAGCAGCTTTTTGATTCACTGATTCCCTGTATTGCATTTTAGTCTCAATTTAATTTCTTTCTTCTTTAATCTTTCTAATTTCCTTCCTTGTGATAGGCTTGGGTTTGGATTGTTCTTGTTTTTCTAGGATGTGAGGTGTATCAAATGAATACTTGAGCACGCTCTCTTGTTTTGATGTGGGCATTCACAACTGTTGCAGTGAGGGGTTGCAAGAACAACTACATACAGGACACAGAATTTACAATATTATTTTATGATGGTCACCCACAGTCAAAATAAAAAAGTGCAGGAAATCTAACCACAACACTAAAGACCTAGAAAATCCAGCAGAGGGCCTGGATCCTGCAGCAATATCCTGCATGAGTCTAGATAAAGACCTAGAGCTCATGAAAATACGTCCCATGAGTCCAGCTGGAGGCCCATAGTCCTCAACAATGACTCATGCAAGTCTGTTTTAGGGATCTGCTCTGGCAGGCCTGAAGGTCAGTGGTGGAAGCTAAAAAGTCTGTACCAGGGGGATGAAGGATTTATGCCAGTACATTGAGGGTTCTACACTGGAGCAGCAACACTCAATTTAAGGACCAGGGCTTCCCTGAAAATTACCACAACCATGCTCAGCAACGACGAGGTCCTGAGCTCCTCTGACCAGGGGAACAGCCTAGTATATGCCAGGAAACCAGAGTGACAAACTTCTCCTGGAAATTAAACAGCACACATCTTCCCCTCTGGAGACAGGAAGCATGGTGAGTGTAAGGACCAGAGTTTCCCCAAAGTGAACCACAGCCACTCTCAGCAACAAGTTCCCCATATTCTCCAGTGATAATGGATGAATTCATATCGGAGAAGCTAGCCATGACTAGTTTCTCCAGGAGAAACAATGGCTCCAAACAATAACACTTAGGAGAACCCACAACGCTACACTCTTTCTCTTCATGTCTTCTTGTACGCTGGCAACTTTCCTCAAGTGGGCCATCTACAATTCAGCTGGTATTAATTTGACCACCACTTTCTAATTCATAACAACAAATATAAACTTCTCTCTTAGGAATGCTTTCATTGTGTCCATAGCTTCTGGTATGTTGTACTGGCAATAACATGTGATTCTTGGAACTGTGCAATTTCTTCTGAGACACCTTAATTTTTCAAGAGGGTATTATTTAGTTTCCATGTGTTTGCATAATTTCTGTGGTTTCTTTTGCTATAGATTCCTAGTTTCATTGCATTATCACCTGACTTTATGTATGGGATAATTTCAAAGAATTTTTTTTTTGCATTTACTTAAGCATAGCTTATTGGCTAGTATGTGATTTATTTTGGAGAAAGTCTCATGTGAGGCTGACAAGAATGTGGACTCTGTTGTTTTGTAGAACACTCTGTGTATATCTACTAATTTTCCAAGAAAATTAATGGGGCTACAGAGAATCTTTTGGATAAAATGAAAAAGTGAAGATAGCCATTACTTTTTATGATCATAACATATTCTTGCTCCAAATGCTCAAAAATTCAATTTGAGGTTCTTTTTCTATTCTTTGTTGATGTTGAAGGTGCTCTGTCTGTGTATCTAAAATAACGCAATCACACCATCAAACAGAAAACAGTAAAGCTTAATTTTATCTATTTTTATGTTAATTCATAAACCTAATAATTTGTTTTATTTTATTTATAGGGAAAATTCTGCTTCAGTTATGAACTTCATGTAGGGAGCCAAAATGTTGAAAAGGGTTACTTTTTATATAGATAGTGCCTTTTCTTTCTACTTATTTATAATCTATTTCTGCTATAGAAATGACTTCTGCAGAACATAAGTACTTCTGAAGAATAGGGTAGCAATTCTCAAAACTGAGTGACATGTGATAAAATGAATAAAGCTAACATCAACAGGAAGAGAAATGAGAAGCAGAAGAGCAAAGGAACATGCCTCAGAATGAAAAACGATTTGGCTCTTATTTAAAATAGTGCCTAGAGTTACTTTTTGGAAGTGAAATAATTGAAAATAAAAAGAAGAAGAAGAAAAAAGGATAAAAGAGGAGTTGAGATAGGAAGGAAAGAACAAGGGAAAGAGGAGTGAATAAGTGAGCAGAAAGGTAAGAGAACAAGAATTAAGGAAAGAAAATCACTGCAGAAATATTCTTTTATCCCTTTCCCACTGGCTAGCCCTATTATTTTCTTTCGCATATCATTTCTACGCATATCATCTAAATGTTTGGTACACATCTGAAACCCAAAGGCTGGTGTGTGTTTCCCTAATTGACGATCATTTAAGAATCAGGATCTCTAACTCAGTAGATCCAAGTGTTTTTAAACTTATGTGTCCCTTCAACAACAAAGAAGTTATGAACCTTCTTTCCAAGGAGGTGGTAATGAGAAAGAGCACACTTACAAATACATATAAAATATGCACAGAAATAGATAAATGTATTTGCAACCATTTTCTACTTGCTCACATAAACTTTAACTCATCCCTGTACCTTCTAATAATTCATTAGCTTAACATAAAGAACCACTATCATGAGTTCAATCCCCAGTACAAACAAACAAACAAAAAAACCTGAAACATGAAGAACCACTAGCTCCAGAATCTGGATGAAGCCAAAATAAATGAGTGGGAATATGGATTCGGAGAAACAGAATCAGAATCAACCAACAGCCACACAAACATAAAAGTGCCCTCAGTTTCCTCCTCTCCAAGTCAATCTTTTGCTTCTCTTTTTAATATTTCTGGAACTTGAAGGAAACTATGACCTGACTAAGGAATAGGTCAAGTAACAAAAATAGAGAAAATTATGAAGCACAATATATGATATTATAGTTTTGCACATTTTAATAATTCTAAATTTTCCTGTTAATTGCCTAAATAGGGCACTTACATCTAAAATTGTCCTCAGTTTAAACATTAACTCAAACACATATGATCACATTGAAAATCAACACTATTTAATATTGTGATTAACAACTCATAAGATGTGTAAGAAATGACATCGAGAGTTTTAAACAGATTTAAAAACAAAACAAATAAATAATATTAATTTCAACATTTTAACTGTATTGTATATCTCTGAGAACAAAACCATGATTTAACTGTAATAATGGAAATTACTTTATCTTACAAACATAAAAATATTTTCATAGTATTTTACAATACTTAAATGTCTTCAGTTATTCTTAGTTCATGTGATTTATACATAAACCCCTGAAGGAAATGGGAGATACATCATTTTTCTTATTTTACAAGTGAAAAAAACTGAAGTAACAAGTGATTAAATAATATTTTTAACATTTTGTATGGAACATACAGCAGGATAAAGGTTAAAACTCATAAATAGTTACACCTAATAATTCTTCTGGTAACTTATTTTGCACTCAAATTATTCATTACATGTAACTTGTTTTTGCATCTATGTTGTCTTATTTTTGAAATAAGGAAAGTGCTACATACCCACAAGTTCCTATTCAAAAGACCTAGTATCCCAAAGCAGACTGTTGTATATGGCATACATTAACAGTATATTGGCTATTTAAGAGATACAAATAGATATATTTAAATGCATCATACAAATTATGGATATTATCTATATTTATATGCATATATGTATTTATGTATTTATGTTTTAAATATCCAGACTAAACCCACATTCCAAAACATTAGAAACAAATTGAGCAAAACTGTAGAGTGTAAGTAAACTTTATCCCAATTCTTTTCATTATTCCACTTTTAGCCATGTTTCATTTTAACCACCTTGGATTTTCCTCCAACCTTGTCCCAAGGTTCATTTCTGGTCCCTTTTCCAGAGAATATTAAATATAATTTCAGCTGTAAACTAACATTCTTACTCATTTGGAAATTTAATATTGTATGCTTAGCCTCACCTTGTCAAACCCTGCATTGAGATACTGCCATCTGACAAATTTCACAATGCCTGGTATCATACCATCATTTATTAGATCATGCTCTCTTAATGACTGACCTGAGATTATTCTGTGTCCTGAGGAGTTACAACTGCATTTATTTTAGTCTCCATGTGAATCACATCTAGTAATATTTTAGTAGTCTCAATTCTAGTTTACTTGATCTTGCTTAACTTCTTTTTCCTGGTTGCACTGACACTGGATGTGATGTTCCTTGTAGAAAATAAAAAGGTGTTGGTAATGAGGAGCAGTGAGTGATGTATGCCTGTAATCTCAGTCGTTAGCAAGGCCTGCCTGGGCTATCTAGGGAATTCAAGGTCAGTATGAACTATATAGCAAGACCATGGTTCCAAAAGTGAAAATATTAATAGAATGCCTTCCACTTCAACTGTAAGTAGAAAATCTCTAGTCTAGCTCAGGCTATGGTGGTCAACTTGGACAACTTGATTTTTTCCTTGTGCCCTAGATATTCTAGTTAGCAAACAGAAAGAAAAAAAAAAACTTTTTACTAAGTTCCATGGACTATGTTAAGAAAAATTCTACTAATATTTTATGTTAGAATTCATCACAAATCTTCTACTTCTAGACAAATCCCTGAAAGAATAGTTAACAATACTCTAGAAATAATGTAAGTGATTCATTTCTTTTCAGAATTCATCTCTGATAGGCAAAATAACTGAACCCCCAAAATATTCACTTCTTAATCCCCAGAACCTTTAGTACTGGGAAAAATGTTATATTACACAGTATATGGAAGGGAGATCCTGTAAATGTAATTAAGGTTATTGCTCTTTAAAAATGAGAGTTTCTAATCTGATTACCTTAAAAGCAGATAACTTTTTTGGCTAAAATTAGAAGAGATGTGGGAGAGGAAAGTCAGAGGGGCTCTACTAGTAAAGTGATTCAAGTTATTGTTGCTGCCTCTGGAATATAGGGGGACACATGTAAAGAGTCAAAAAACAGCCATGGTTGATATTAAAAAGAAAGTAGAAATTGTAGTCCCACAGCTACAAGTGTAGAATGAGCTTGGAATTCCTTCCAAGGCTCTAGTTAAGAACCCAGCCATGTGACATACTGATCTCAGATTTATGAAAACCTGAGCAGAGGAATTGATAGACCAAACTCAAACCTGTGATCTGCAAAACAGTGAAATAATAAATCTGTGTTGTTAGGTACTGAGTATGTGTTAATGTGTCATAGCACCAACAGGAAAGTAATATATCATGCAATATACCATCCCAGTTTAAAGGCCAATACATACATTAGTTTAAAACCAAATAGCAGTAAGTTGGATCAGGAATCACTATCTTGAAACAAAGTTCTTAGTACTATAAATATATTTTTCCTGATTTTCCTTTATAAATCATATATTCATAGAAAATAATTATCAAGGAGAAACAAAGATCATGAAAAGTATATCTCTACTTAAGTGCAGTGTTCTCACTGCAGAATTTTAAAAAATGTCTGTTTTTCTCATAGGCAAGAATACTACACTAATTACCCACACCAACTAAATCCACTTTTTTTTTCATTAGTGATGACTGAGCCCAGGGCTCTCACAATGAGCTACAAACATTCCCACTTCCAAAACCTTTTTAAAACTTTGAGGCATAGTCTTGCTAAGTTGCCCATGCTGGGCTGTAATTTGTAATGCTAGTACCTCAGCCTTCCAGAGTGTTGGGATTGTAACTGTGGCAAATTCATTGTCTTAAAAAAATTAAAAATAGTTTATATCAAATGATTAAAAAGCATAATAATGGACACTTAAGAAATAATGAAAAGAAGAACAAGGATATCCAACAAATATATCCAAATCCCAAATCATATGTATACTAGGATTTCCAATAGAGAAGTTGTCTTCTAATCAAACATTTAAAGGAAATGATCTATTAAACTTACAATTAATGTTTTTATATGGTATCACCAGAACTATCTTTCAAATACACCTTCCTAAATGGAATTTTGTTTCTTATTCACATTTTTTCCTCGCATAAGTCAGATTCTAACCTTAATAAAACAAGAGAATATTGGAAGAAATTTTTCCAATGATTTTCAACATGGAAGGTTTATAGAACATGACCTTTGATGATTTATGCAGGTTCAAAATCTAAAACTCTTTGAAGTATAACCAATAACATGCTGAAAATGGATACTTCTGTAATCAAGTAGAAATCATTTTCACAGTAAAGAATAAATTCTCGGGTTGTACATATTCTACTTTCTATCACACTATGAAATAATGACAAATAAAATAGAAAAAAACAGGTATGCTGATTAAAGGTTCTTATGGGAACAGGATAAATAATTACTATTTATGCAGAGACAGAAATACACTAAGGTAAAAATTACTAGCATCATATTTTGAGACTTCCTTTTTGTCTCTCATAAGGCCACAAAAGGAGGGTCAGCTCTATTAGCCTGGCTTAGGGGAGAAGATGGAAAAGGCCATGTGAAAGTAAGTATCTTCTCTTCTGAACATTGTAATCTGCTTCCTACGGGTCTCTCTGCAAACTTAATAAAAACTTTAGTTATTTGTAAGGCGATATCATAATTTTGAGGGGCTTTAAGGCTCATGTATAGCAAATTAATCCCCATTTTATGTCTGTCCTCATTTAGTAGTTCTAAAGGGGGTGGATAATAAATCCCGCCAACTCTCTTTTTAAGGGCTATTCAGATATAAAATAAACTGAGAACATTTTAAATGCAATCTCATAAAAATCTGCTTTGCTTAACCTTCTCTCCTTCTTAAAAAATAAGAAAGGCATGATGTTCTTTTTTTGTTAATTAATTCATTTTAGACAATTCCTTAAATTTTCATTTTAATAAATTTTTGTGTGGGTGCATTAATTACTTTCAAAGATGCTTTACAACTGTTACCTATTAAAAGCTTTTGTTAGTGAATAAAAAAAAAAAGAAAGGAAAAAAAGAAAAAAAACTTCCAGCATGCCCCCTCCTTTTTCCATTCTAAGCAGGTCCTTGCTATCAACTGCTGGAGTATGCTTGCTTTGCACCTAGAGCTATAATTATTTTGCTTTAGTTTTACAAAACCTTTTGTTCCATTCCCATGAGCCCACCTGATCCTTATATTACACTCGCTCTATTAAAACACTCATGCAGAACAAAGCATGGCTGTACTGATTCATAAGTAACTTTTTTTTTTTTCTCAGTAAAATGCCACTGGGTAGGGTTTGGGACACGGTCTTAAGCTTTACCTTCCAATGCCAATTTTTAATGTATTGAAGCAAAAATACATTGTTTCAGAGAGTTGCATTCTTCTCCAACATAATGCCTTTGCCCCACTTTTTTTGTGATTTTAAAAATATGTTTTTTATATTTAATTTTACTCTGGGGCAATATAAATGGTGCAATGTTGAGGATGGTGGATATATTAAAAGATTGTAATCATGTTGAGATTTCTTTTATTCATGTGGTAAAGATTTTTTAAATTGCTTTGTTGCCTCCTTTAATTTTCATTCTCTGGTCTTACTCCACCCCTTTTTCTTGCGATCTTGCAAAACATGCTGGCTTTTGGCAGAAAAAAAATCACAATGACTCATCAAGAGGATTGTTTGTTTGCTCTGAGGAGCACCCTGAGGACCCTCTGGTCTACACAAGGAGCCCTTTGATCCTAGGAAATTTATGTCTTCCAGATGTTTTCCCCATAGCTACCTTTCTTCTTCATTATGTAGCATAAGAATAAATAGTGAAGACCCAATGCTATGGTATACAACTTTCCGAAATGCAGTGTGACAGGAAGTTGCCCTCTCACTAAGAAGTGGGGATTCTCCTTGCCTTAGGCACAATAATGGAGGAAGGCTAACAGGAACTGAGCCTGATCTCTTCAGGTAAGTATTCTTAGAATTAAGATGGAAATTATTGTGAACCAGGCCAAAGACAATACATAAAATATTCAAATCTGTAGACTATTGCTCACAAATCTAACTTTATCCAATCCTATAAAATCTTAATGCTTGGCTCTGTCATGTTACTTGCTTAATTATATGACCTAAAATGCAAATTAGAGCCAGGAAAGTGAAAACTTTGGATAGTGAAGAAAAATCATGGCAGGATATAAAGAATAGATGTACAGATAAAGATAGTATGATAAGTTGAATAATGACAATCCAGTGGATATCCATATCCTAATGCCTGTATCTGTCAATGCTCTTCTAAAAAAAAATTTACTTTTTGGGTGTAATTTAATCAAGGATTTTGATATAGGGAGATTATCTGAGGTTATCTAGATAGGACCTATGGGTAATCACATGAATCCTTATCAGAAGGTGATTTCATGCATAAAGAAAAGAGAAAATCAATGTAAGCAGGGAACCTGAAATTGGAATGACGTGGTCACTAGGCAAGAAACACTGGCAGGCAGCAGAGGCTGGAAGGCAACAAAGAGAATTTTCCCCTAGAGTCCCTAGAAGTAACGCAGCACTGCCAAGGCCTTCATTTTAGGCTACTGAAAACTTATATTGGACTTGTGTCTCCAGGACTATATTAATTTCTGATGTTATAAATCACCAAGCTTGTGGCAGTTTGTTAGAGCAGCCATAGGAAACTGATAGAGATGGGAACTCTTTTAAAGTCATATTGTATAGATTATATATGCCAGTTCTCAAGTTTCTAAAAGCAGTTGACCTATATAGCAAGGTGAGAACTACAATATACAGGGCAAAGAGCATACGCGAAGGAATTTAAGAGAAGATTTTATAGATTGTGAATGTAAATGTACCAATTTTAAAATGCCTGTTTGTATATTTTATAAGGTAGAACAAAATTTTCAATTTTCCTTTTAAATTAAGTGCTTGTATATAATGCATCACCAGGCATTCATTTGTATACTACTGTCAATATAATTAACTTTAGTAATAACTGATTTGCAATGCATATAGAATACTTGACACACACTATGGATTATACTATAAAAGTAAATGTGCTCTATCTACACTTCTAGTAAATTCCTTTAGTTCTTTAAAGGAAAATATATTTTTAATGTTTAACCCAAACATAATTCAGGTTCTAAACTCAATTTTTTAAAAAATTTGAACATATAATTCATATTATCATGGGGCATAGTGTGATAATTGTATACATGTATACAATATGTACTGATCAAATCTGTATAACTAGCATGTCCATCTCAAACATACTATCTTTTATGTTGAGACCTTTCAAACTGTTCTCTTTTATTTCTTTATAAAATGATATAATAAATTGCTGCAAACAGTAGTTACCCTAGAACTTATTTTTCCTATCTAACTGTATTATGGAACAACAGAGTTATCTGATCTCCTGCTACTTCCTCTCCCACTTCCCCTGTTTAGCCTCTAGTGCCACCATTGTATTCTCTGCATCTATTCAATCAACTTTTTAGCATCCATATATGAATAAGAACATGCTCTCTATCTTTCTGTGCCTAGCTTGTTTTACTTAACATATATCCTAAACTCAAAAATTCTTAAATGCATTAACACAACTTTAATATGGAAAAAATCCAATATCAAAGTGACCAAACCACTCATGTGACCGAACCACTCAGCTTATTATTTTTTGTGGTTCATCATTAACAATCTATAGCAGCTGCACAATTATAAAAGGATAAAAAACACACTTGAATTCCTATAATTCCTTTAAATTACTGGTTTTTTCAACAACCAAACCTTTTCATAATAAACACAAAGCAATGGACCTAACTGCCTCATTTCTCATGATTAACTGATAAACATGAAGAAATAAAGTTGTGAAGATTTTAAGAGACCATAGACCAATCAAAAGAGAACAAAACCAATCAATTAGAAAAACTGAGTGTATTCTCTAAAACTGTAGAGGCAACTAGAGATAGAGTTCTCCCACTGAAGAAAAAAAAAAAACTCTTAAGACAGAAATGTAAATGGTGGTCAACTTTTGCTACATTCTTATTATTAAACTGAGTGATCACTTAATAGTAGGTATAAAGCCAGAAGGAACACTGTATTTTTTTAAAATTTTATTTAAAGAGAAAAAAAAAAACAACTAGACAAAACAGAAAAATGGTAGCAACAATACAGAATTCCAAAGGGGGAAAAAAAAAATAAAAGAACCAAAAACAAACAAATGAACAAAAAACCAAAACAACAACAACAACAACAACAACAAAAAACAAAAACACTAAGAAATCACCACTTGATAGGTTACATACTCTCATCATTGAAAATAGTTGTTCAAGTTACAAAATTAAAGCATACAAAGTAGACATTCAAACAATGAGACTGTTAACAGTTCTGCTCAACAATCTAACAAAAACAGTAATATGGTCATCTCTCTCATATACTTAAACATACATGCAGTTATATCCTTTAGAGCACTTTCTTTTTCCCTCTTTTTTACAGTAGCAATTACACATTTTGGGTTTTATTGCTCCTACATTTCTTATTACTTTTTACACTAGAGACACAATGTGATATTTATAAATATGATTCTTATTTATTACACTAATGAGGATAGTTTCAAGTTGTCTCCATTTCCCTATGAAGGCCTCAAGATAATCCTTTTTTATAGCTGAGTAATATTCCATTGTGTAAAAATACCACATCTTTTTCATTACTCTGCAATTGATGGGCATCTTGGTTGTTTCCAAGATTTAGCTATTACAAATTGGGCTGCTATAAAAATAGGTATACATATATCACTGTGATATGAACTTTTCAGTTCTTTTGGGAAAATACTCATGAGGGGAATAGCTGGGTTGAATAGAGCTTCCACTCCTAGTCTTCTGAGAATTCTCCATATTGATTTCCATAGTGGTTGCACCAGTCTGCACTCCCACCAACAGTGAAGCAGTGGAACACTATTTTTGATAAAGAATTTGAATAGCAGGAGCAGAATCAATAGAAAATATATACATAATCATATAAGAGGCTTTATTGGGTAGGTTTACAGTATTAGAAACAGCCAGCTAGGGGATCAAAGGCAGGAGAATCCACAATGATTTTGCACACTGGATAACTGGAACATCCAGAAGCTGCTCAGTCCAGCATCAAAGGACAGGAAGCTTAACTGAAGACTCTAGGGTACAAGCCCACATCAGGAAGGCTATAGAAACTGGAGACCTAGCAACCAAGTCCAAGGGTAAGAGCAGCAAAGATCTTTATACTTGGGAAAAGTAGAGATCTTCAAAGTGGGAACATTTCCTCCTTCTTTCCCTTTCTATGTTATCCAGGCTACAAGTATATTTTTTGGTGCCATTCACAATGAGAGTGGGTCTTCTACCCTCAGTTCTCTAGTCTTCATGTCAGTCATCCATAGACACCCAGAACTGTGCTTAATTAATCTGCTGGGCATTTCTTAATCCACTCCAATTGACACATTATGATTAGGAATCACAAAAGTGATTAATTGATGACTAATGCAACTATTGCACCCAAGGAAAGGTATTCCTAGGCATCTAAGGAACATACGCTCTGTGTGTTGCTGATTTCATTTTCTAGCACTACCAGACTGACCTGAGGCAGTTATGTCTCAGGATTTAGAGTTCTACTTAGATGGGTTCAAAAGTAAGTTACTCTTTACTTGCCTAATAATCCAATAATCAAATAGGCAATTTTAACATTCCCATTTATCACCTATCTCTGAGATCCTAGAATATAGGAGACATGTTTTTCTTTTTACTATCTTCCCTTAGTTCTATCACTGCCAGTAGGTGCTTATAGATTAACTATATCTCCTAACACACAAGGCACAGGAGCATGGAACTCAAGGATCACCAGGTTTGGGTAATTTGGTTCACAATATTTGAAATAAATCACTTAGTGCTGAAGAGATAATACTTAGAAGTTTAAAAATCCCTTACACTGGACCCCGGACCTCTACCTTGGACCCTGGACTTCCACCTTGGATGGTGGCTGCGTCTACATCTGTTCTTCTGCCCTTGGAGACCTGCCCCACCTCCTGGACCTAGTATTTCTGCAGATCTTTGGGTGCCCCTCCTCCTAGAACCTTGGACTGCAGTGGATTAACCTTGCTGGGTTGATGGGAGACTCAGTAACCTCACATCCAAACAGAAGACCTCAGCAGGCTTCTGTCAATGTGGTGAGTTTGCCCCTAAAATAGAGGTCTTCAGTGGGTAAACAAGAGCAGTAGCAAAGTCCCCTCCAGATGAAGGATCTTCATAAGTCTGGAAAGAGAGTGGGTGAGTCCTTCCTCCATACAGAGAACATCAGATGGGTTGAGGAGTGTGCCAATAAGTCCTCCTCCAACCTTGAGAAGTTAAAAGTGCAAATGAGACACCCAATGACACAGTAGGGTCCAAGCTGAGACAAACACTATAGACAGGGAGATCTGATGGCCTGGAACAACCTGAAGACATAGTAGCAGCAGGAAGTAACGGTTGACTTACATTAATATTCCTAGGCTAGTCAGCCTAGGAAGAATATAGGCCTCACCCAACAGGTCCTGCAGGAGGAATTCAGGTGACTGGCCCTCCTCTTCATTGTGTTACCCAGCAATAGGACAAACATCAACCACACAGTAACACCCTAAGATATATACTACCAACAGTTGAAATTAGTGAGATTGAAAGACCAAATATTAGGCCAAAAGGTGAAAATGACAAAATGAAAAAGCAAAACACAATCTCAAACATCTAGTCCATCAGGAGCAAGTATAGGAGACACTGAAATAGAAGACTTCAAAGGTCATACACCAGAAATCTCTGAAAAATATAAAAAAACAAACCATGAGGCTGTAGAGAACATCTTTTTTTTTTTTTAATCAGTACCGGGGATCGAAATCATAACCACACACTTGCAAGGCAGGTGCTTATGCTGCTGAGCTAAATCCCCAGTCCTGAGAAAGTCAAATTAGAAAAGTTTTCTCATGTAAAGACAGAAATGACAAACTTAATAAAGGAGTTGCTCAGCATAGCTAGAGAACATAGATTAAAAAAAAAAAGCACAGGAACATGGGAAACTGAATGAAACCTTGAATGAACAATATAGAACACAAGTAGAATGCATGAAACAAATTCAAAGAGATATCCAAGAAGTAAAAAATTCTTTTGAAAGCTGGCAAAATTGTTTAAAAGACGCTCAGGATAGAATTTCAGACCTTGAGGACAGGAACGCAGCTACTGATCATGAAACAATAGAATTTTTAAAAATAACAAAGCAGCATGAAATTATAATCCAGCAGCTTCAAAATGATGGCAAGAGAAACTATATGAGACTAATATGCATCAATGAAGATGCAGGAGTCAACATGAATGACATCAGTAAACTATTCACAGAAGTAATAGCAGAAAATTTCCCAAACCTGGGGAAAAAATCTGAGACACAGATAAGTGAGGCATATAGAATGCCAATCAGTCACAACCAACATAAATCTACACCCAAACATATAATAATTAAGATCTCAGACATACAGCATAAAAACAGAATACTAAAAGCTATTAAAGGAAAGACACAACTCATCTATCAAGGAAAACCTATTAGAATTATGGCAGACTTTTCAGCACAAACCCTAAAGTTAAGATGAGCTTGGAGTAAAGTATTTCAAGCCCTGCAAGAAAACAGCTTTCAACCCAGATTGATCTATCCTACAAAGCTTACTTTGAAATTTAATGGAGAACTAAGATACTCCCATGACAAAGAACAACTGAAGAAATTCATGTCCACCAAACAAATCCTATAAAGAGTACTGAAGGACATTCTAGATAGAGATAAAAATGACTACAATTTGCAGAACAACAACAGAAAGAAACCACCAGACCAGGCAAAAAATTAAACAAAGGGGAAAAGCAGAAAACTAAGAGCAGGAAAATGACATAACAAAGTTGAGCCAGTGCACATCAGTTATAGTCATCAATGTAAATGGCCTCAATTCACCTATTAAAAGAAATAGACTGACAGAATGGATCAAGAAACAGGATCCCACAACATGCTGTACACAAGAAACACATCTGTTACAAAAGGAAACTCATAGATTAAAAGTCAAAGGATGGAAAACAATACTCCATGCAACAGAAACCCATAAAAAAGAAGGGGTAGATATTCTATTTCCAGACAATGTGAACTTCAAATAAAAAATGATCAAAAGAGATAAAGAAAGTCACCACATACTGCTCAAGGGAATAATTCCAGAAGAAGAGCTAAGAATCATAAACACACATGCACCAAATACAGGAGCACCCAATAATATAAGACAAATACTAATAAATATGAAAAACCAAATAAGCAACAACACAATTGTAATATGGGACCTTAATACCCCACTGTCACAAAGAGATAGGTCAACTAGACAAAATGTCTGCAAAGAAATAACAGAACTGAATCAAACCTGTGAGCAAAGGGACTTAGTAGATGTTTACACAGCATTCCACCCAAGTACATCAGAATAGACATTCTTCTCAGTTGCACATGGGACATTATCCAAAATAGACCATATATTAGCCCATAAAATATTCTTAAGTAAATGTAAAGGGACTGAAATTATCCCATACATATTATCTGCTCACAGTGTACTTAAATTAGAAATTAATGGTAAAAGAAATTGCAAAACCTGCATAAATATGTGGAAATTAAATAACAGCCTTCTGAACAATCAATGGGTTACAGGTGAAATTAAAGAAGAAATAAAACAATACATACAATTCAATGAAAATGCAGATACAACATACCAAAACCAGTGGGATGCAATCAAAGCAGTCCTCAGAGGAAAATATATAGCAATAAATTGTCACATCAAGAAAGTGTAATGAACACAAATAAACAACCTAATGCTACATCTCAAGCTTCTAGAAAAAGAAGAGCAAGTGAAACCCAAGCTCATAAAACAGAGGGAATTACAGAGCTCAGAGCAGAAATTAATGCAATTGAGACTAAAGAAAATTACAAAAAACTAATGAATCAAAGAGCTGGTTTTTTGACAGAATAAACACAATTGATAAATCACTAGCCAACCTTATCATGAAAAAGAAAAAAGCTCAAATTCATGAAATAAAGACTGAAAAGAGCAAAATTATATAGTATCCATAGAAATTCAAAAGATCATGAAAACTTACTTTGAAAATCTTTACTCACATAGGGTGGAAAACACAGAGGAAATGGACAGCTTCCTACAAACATGAATTACCAAAGCTAACTCAAGAAGCTATAACACATTTGAATAACCCAATATCAACTATTGAAATTGAAAACATGATTAAACACCACCAATAACAACAATTAAAAAAGCCCAAGTCTTGATGGATTCATGGCTGAATTCTAAAAGAAATTTAGCCAATATTTAATGCCAATACTCCTCTAACTCTTCAGTGAAATTGAAAGGGAAGCAATCCTCCCTAACTCATTATGGGAGGCAAGTATACTCTGTTACCAAAACCAGAAAAAGATCCAACCAAAAGGAGAACTATAAGCCAGTCTCACTAAGAAACACTGATGCAAAGATTCTCAATAAAATACTGGCAAACAGATTGCAGTAAATCATCAAGAAGATTGTACATCACAACCAAGTGGGATTTATCCCAGGAATGCAGGAATGGTTTAACATATGCAAATCAATAAATGTAATACACTGCATCAACAGACTCAAAAACAAAAACCACATGGTCATCTCAATAGATGCAGAAAAAGCTTTTGATAAACTCCAACATTTGTTCATGAAAAAAACCCTACAGAAACTTGGAATAGATGGTATCTACCTCAACCTGCCATATATGACAAACTAACAGCAACATTACACTAAATGGACTAAAACTGAAAGCTTTCACTCTAAAATCGGGAACAAGATAAGGATGTCTACTATCACCATTCCTATTCAATATTAACCCTGGAAATATTAGCCAGAGCAGTTAGACAAGAGAGAGAAATAAAAGAAATAAATATAGGAAAGGAAGAAGTGAAATTATCACTATTTGCAGATGAAATGATACTCTACATAGAAGATCCCAAGACCCCATTAAAAGACTACCAGAGTTAATAAACAAATTCTGCAGTGTAGCTGCATACAAAGTCAACACTATAAAATCAATAGGATTCCTGTACACAAACAAAAAACTCACTGAGAGTGAAATTATGGAAATGTCATCTTTCACAATAGTATCTAAAAAATTGAAATACTTAGGAATTGACCTCACCAAGAATATAAAAGACCTATACACTAAAAATCATACGACTCTAAAAAAAGGGGTTGAAGAAGATATTAGAAAATGGAAGGATATTCCTTGCTCTTGGTTAGGAAGAAACAACTTTGTGAAAATGTCCAAACTCCCAAAAGTGTTATACAGATTTAATGCAATCCCAATTAAAATACCATTAACATATCATACAGATCTAGAGAAAACACTCCTAAAATTCATCTGGAAACAGAAGAAACCTAGAATAGCAAAGGCGATTCTGGACAACAAAGGCAAGGCAGGAGGCATCTCAATTTCTGACTTGGAATTATTCTACAAAGCTACAATGAAAAAATCAGCATGGCACTGGCAAAGAAATAGACCTGAGGATCAATGGAATGGATTAGAAGATGCAACACAACTACAAAGTCACTCAGCCACCTTATATTGGACAAATGGGGTAAACATGTTCACAGGAAGGATTGCCTCCTTAATAAACGGTGTTGGAAAAATTGGCTTTTCACATGCTGAAGACCTAAACTAGATCCATCATGCCTATCACCATGCACTAAACTAAAGTCAAAACGGATCAAAGATCTAAATATTAAAACAGAAACCCTAAGTGGCAAATAAACACATGAGGAAATATTCAACATCACTGGTCATTCGACAAATGCAAATTAAAACAGCATTGAGATTTCATGTCACTCCAGAAAGAATGGCTGCCATTAAGAAATCAACCTATAACAAATGTTGGTGAGGTGCAGCCACTATGGAAATCAATATGGAGATTTCTCAAAAAACTAGGACTGGAAGTTCCATTTAACCCAGCTATTCCCTTCCTGGGTGTTTTCCCAGAAAAATTGAAAAGGCCCTGTCACAGCAATATATGTGCACCCATGTTTATAGAAGCGCAATTTCTGATAGCTAAATCTTGGAAACAACCCAAATGCCTATCAACGCAGAATGGATGAAAAAGAGATGGTATTTTTATAAAATGGAATATTACTCAGCTATAAAAAGAATGATCTTGAGGCTTTTATAGGTAAATGGAGGCAACTTGAGACTATCCTCATAAGTGAAATAAATCAGACTCACATTTGTAAATATCCTATTGTCTCTCTACTAAAAATAATAATAAAAAACTGAAAGAGTAATAAGATCCAAAATATATAATAGAAGTGTAATAATGAAAGGCAAAAAAAGTGGTCTAAACGATATAGGTGTATGTATAAGTGTGCAAGATAGATAACTATACCACTAAGTTTTGTTAGTTCTTCAAACAGAATAGTTTGAACTTTTAATGTTTGATGGTCTACTTTTTATACTTTGATTTTGTAACTTGAACAACTACTTCTAAGATAACAATATGCAATTTATCAGATAGTGGTTTCTTACTGTGTTTTTGAAATTTTGTATTATTTCTACCTTTTTTTCTGATTTGATTTTTTTTCTCTAAATGAAAAAAAAATAGAATCCCTTATACGAAAGTACCTCAACTCCTTTAGCATAGATAATGATTCTAAAAGCATGTGTACTGTAGCATAACAAATATGGGAGGGTGGAGTTAGTGTGATGCATTTGGCTGTAATGGGTAAAGGGTTAAGATCAAAAACCAAAAGCATTTTGGGAGACATAAGATGTACTTGGGTCCCTTATAAAGAAACAAAGACATTTCTCTAGCTTCTTAGTCATCATGGTTCTGAGACTTGAATTAATCAAAGTCCCAGGTTATCAGTTAGGTAGTATAAAATTTCCAACAAGAACCTTTTGATTATATGCATAAATTTTCAAAGTGAATAGATTTATACAGCTCTCTTTATATAGACAAATTATACATAAAAAGAAGTTAATTGTAAAGCAGTTTATTGAATTTTTAAAAGTCTATAATTAACTAAACTAGATTTTAAATCCTAAATAAAAATTTCTATAGCAATAACTATCATGATGTGTCTTGCTTGCAGATGACTGTATAATTTTTTTTAAATAAAATTTAGGATTTCCAGCAAACATATAGATCATAGATTCTTCTCACAGGGGCCTTTAAAACCATCTAATCCAATCCCTCACTTTACAGATGAAGAAATAATATTTGAGTGTTTTAATAAAGTCTACTTTAACATTTTAATTGACACCAAATGGTTGTTGTATGAGAAGAAAACAAATTAGTAGGAGATTGGTGATAAAGGGAATAAAAGAAAAGGTATTTTCATCAGAGTATAGCTCTATGCAGAGATGCATTCCCTAATATGAATCCATGTCACTATAGGAGATGTTTAACATCATAAAGTTGATAACAACCATTTTTAATGAATCACACTATATTATAAACATATAAACTGTTCATATAGGTATAGCTCTAGGGTATTACACAATTTATCATAAGCAAATACTTTCTGCATTTCTGACATGTTAACTGTACATTCATGTCTACTAAACATTACCACTCATATTTCCAACATACACAAATTGAAGGAGAAATAAAATGATCATTACTGGTATCTATTTTAAAACATAGATTATCTCATTAAAACAGAGAGAACACACAAATACTTGGAGAATCATAAAAATATAAATTTTTAATTGGAGACTTCCTACAAGGGGTGTGTAGTATATTCTTTTAATAGTGAAAGATGGGCCGGAGATTTAGCTCAGTGGCTTAAGCGCCTGCCTGGTAAGCAAGAGGTTGTGAGTTCGATCCCTGGTACCAAAAAAAAAAAAAAAAAAAAAAGTGAAAGATATGGAATCAGACTCCTTGGGACCAAATCTTAGACTTTGCCACTATTTAACCTTGGACAATTTTATCCTATCTTTATACCTCAGCTTCCTAACTGGCAAATTTATGTATACTAGTAACTTTTTAAAAGTGGTGTTGTGAGGACTGAATGATAAATCTTTATATATAAATCTCTTAGAATAGCAGTCAACAAATAGAAATTAATAAATGCTTTCTTATTTATATGCATGTCTGCAAACATTTTGGTGGTAAAGTTTTTCTCATTAATCCTGTCTTTAAATTTGTTGTCTAACTTAATGCAAATATTGTAACTCAGTGTAAGAAACCAGTATGACTAAAAGCTTCAGTTTGGCTTGTTTATAATATGTTACACAGAGCTTATAATCCTTTTAAAAACAATAAACTAACATATTACACTTACTTTTGGCTTAAAACAACTGAAAGGTGACTTATAAAAGGTGAAGGAGAAAATAAGGGAAGTAGGGAATGCTTAGTGGAATACAGCTAAACTCTCCTGTGGTAGCATGAGGGATAAATCACAGAGGAAATTAGAGGTGAGACTCTGTGGCAGCAAATGCCCTACTGACATACCCTCACAGTGTCTTTTGATTGTCTCAAACTGCTCAACCTGCTGCTATTCATTCACATGTATTTACATGTTCTTTTGCACCTATTACACAGTAATCTAAATGAGAACAAAAACTACCTGATTCACTTTACTCAATAGCTGCTCAGTAAAATATTCATGTAATGAGTCCCTTCACCGGTTAATTAATAACAGCTTCTATAATGTGGGAGTGCTAGTTAGCAGTCTTCAAAGGGAGCATTATCTAAGATTCTCCCAGTCATGCCTATCCAATGGAGGGCGTGCTGAAGTTTGAGAATGGACTGGCCCTTATGCTACTGGCACTCAATCTCTGTTCTCTGGGCTGGGTATAAATGCTCTAGGTGAGAATAATACAATTTTCAAGTGTAAATGTGTAATTTTTCTTTAACTATAATAATTTTCTTTTTAAAAATGAGCATATTTGGGAATACATTATGTAGCACTTTATAAGTCACAGGAACTCAGTGCAATGTAGGATTCACATATAATCATATTGATAAATCATGACAAAAGCTGGAAAATAAATTCAGTAGAGTCCAAGGCAATGTGTTGTGAGAGATCAGAGAAGAGGGCATTACTTATAGCTGAAGAATAAAGATGATTTTAATGGGGGGGTGATATTTGAGTAGGATCTGATGCAAATACTCTTAACTCTGAAAATATAGCATTATATCCTTAATTTGGGAACTGGCTGAACAAACGTAAGTAGAAATATACACAAAGGGATGACATGATTATCAAATGCCTGCTCATTCCTGGTATATTTGAAATAGTAGCTATTATCTGATATATATGTCTCTGTAGTAACAATCAGTCCAATAAATAAAACAATATTCCTTACAAATTCAGTCCTTCATAAATATTTATTTATCCACTAATTCTTCAAAACTAATATGAGAATCTACTAAGTACCAGATTCCAACATGTGCTGGCCATATCAGATATCCAGATGATCATGAAGAATAAAACTTCTGCTCAAGTGGATTCAAACAAGTCAATTACTAATTACACAAGGGTACACACCAAGTCAAGTGGAGTATTGAGGGTTAAGGGAATAAATAACTATAACCTATTTATTCCTCAATTCATTACAGAAATATGGCAGGTATACTGTTGCCATATTTATATGCCACAGAAATATAAACTGCAAATAAAACGCATGCCCTTAATTAAAAAAAAAAAAACTAAACATGGCAGCATTTTTTGTAACTCCAGGTGTTCTTTTTTTCTGTTAAAATATACCTTGTATTATAAATGGTAGCAAGATCAGGGAGATAATAGTGATGATAAACAGACAGAAAAATAATGTTGTTTCATGTGAGATTAGATCTACTGGGCTGAGTAGGTTCTGGTTTTGACCAGTAAAGTGAGCAAACACAACATAGGAATAACAAAGAAAGCAACTATAGGTAACATCACTTCTTACCATTTTAATAAAACAAGGTTAGGGTAAGTCTTTTTGTTATGATTCTTCTTTAAATCAAATCTATAATCTATAACCTTTAACAAACATTTTTTTTGAAAATTGTTAGCCACATAGTGTGTCTTCTTGAGAAACCCAAATTCCAGATTTCTTAAAGCAAAGAAAAAAAAAACATGTAGTTTTCCTTCATCTCAACTCATATGGAGAGATAAAGTTTTTTTCCTTACATATAAAAATATAGCTAACTAGAGCTGCCACAGTTAAAGAACAGGATAAAAAAATACAAATTATAGGGCACTTATTTTATTGGATTCTTATTCAGAATGATGGCTTTGGAGTCTAAGTAGTAGATGAACAGTATCAATAAACCACGCAAATAATATTTTATATGAATAGCATCAAAAAGAATGAAAAGAAATACAATACTTCACTGTTGCACAAAATACAATTAATGTGATTTAAAAAATAGGAGATAACTCACTGCTCAGTCATTTAAAAAATGTAATCAGTTCAAGTAGTTTTAAATATGGTGAACATGTCCTCAGGATAGACAAGATGAGAGAACAAAAGGGTTTTACATTCATCTATTGGACTCAGAGCAGGTGTGCTGTGGGGCTTTCATTTAAGTTTTCCATCAATATTACAAATTATATACGCATTTTAGAAGCATATCATTTCTTCGAATTAATTTTTGGAACTATTGTAGAGAAGGATGAACAAACCCTGCTACAAAAAGGAGCAGGTGAAGAATGACAAATTTTCTAATATCTGAAATGAAGTGACCTCACTCCTATTACACAAAATGAGAAATGGGTTTATATTACCTGCTCTATAGGATACTCTATAAATTAAACACATTGACATTGATTATAAACATATAATTATTGAAGCAAGATACTGTTAAAATCATTTCAGACATATATTATCTTATTTAATGCTCACAAAAAAACAATATTGTAGGTAAGGGTACTGAAGAAAACATTGTTTAGTCTCTTGCTCATGTGCAGCAGGCTAATAACAGGGTTAGAAGTCAAACCAGACATACTCCAGAACTGACACAATATTAGGTCACTGTGCTCCAAAGAGATGAAAGGGATCTCGCCTCTATCTTGGAAATATCATTTAACTCTTCTTCATCTAGAACAGGGCTTAGCAAACATCTCCATATAAGGTAAGATCATAAATCTTTAGGATGTATGTATCAGTTGATAGGTGAAATAGAGAATTTTCTACTTAGGTATTTACGTAATGGAAGAGAACAAGTCACATGAAATATTTATTAATAAAATTTTAATCACATTTTTGTAAAAAACATCTACAATTAGTGGAATAATGTTTTTAGGGGACATTACTAAAATAGAGTTCAAATACTTATACTTATTTAGAATACTTATTCAGAATGATGTAGACAGCATGAAGTAGACAGCAAATATTCACCTTTGAAAATCATTATTAGCTCACTAGTTTATGATACAGCCTGACAGATTTGGCTAAAGAGGCAAAGTTTACCAACACATGACCTAAAGAAAAAACCAAGTCACTTGTATGAAATGATTCCTGAGAACTGTTTTAGCTTCAGAGTTTTATGATACTGTCTTCATAGGCATCATAATTTTGATTTTTCAATGTCTTCATTATATTTAAATAGAAAGTAAAATTCATAAACCCTATACTCCATATATTCCAAGAATTAAACAAATGGATAAATGAAAGTGCAGCATCTAATATTTATATGTGCCTTGCAGATTATTTTATTTATTTCCTTGGAATAATTTAGATTTTATTGTATTTCCATAGGTTTCTTTGTCATTATAGAAGGAATAGTTTCTTCTTAAAAAGGCATTTTGTGGTACTGTATGTCAGAGGCAGAGAGAAAATCAGAACAACTTTACTGTGAAATAAGGCAAGAGTAAATACAACAAAAAACAATTTCTCTACTGAATCAAAATTTTCATTTTATTTTATATTCCATGCTAATAGCTGGTATGATAAACTAATAGCCTACATTACTTCAGGTACATCGGGGTTAAATTTGCAAACCATGGTTTTTCTATTATTGTTATTATTGAAATGCCCATAGTTAGTTATGAGAATTTTTCAAGTAGTTTCTAGATACACTAGATACACCATTATATTATAGGAAGTGGGTGAGAACAAGTGGCTTCTAGCACATACAGAATTTTTTTCTACATAAACAGAAAGACATTGAGATTTTCCCTCATTTAGAGAAAAAATATCAACAACTGACCTTTGCATATTCATATATACTCAACTGCCTATTGAAAAAAAATAAAAACACAATCTATGATATTTGATACTATGTCACATGTTTCAGCAATTGTGCAAGGTATAATTGAACAATTTTGCAAGTCAAGATAATAGAATACATACTAAGAATTCTGGATGATGTTATAGAAACTTAAAGATGGAATATGATGCCTAGTTCCTGACATGAACACTTTTACTTGGGCAAAACTTGTTTAGGTTCATCAAGGAATCTAAAATGGCTCTATTATTCAGAGTCCTTGATGATCCTAAATAAGTTTGGTGCTAGTACAGTTGTTAATAGGCATAGTTCACAAAGTCTCACTTTCTCCAAATTACATTGTATATTGTTACAAAATATTTCACCTAATTACAAATTAAGAAAAAAATAAACAAATCCAATGATACTATGTAAAGTGGTTCTAATGGTTTTTCCAAGGTAATGTTTTTAATTTTGCTAGGTATATACTTAACTTTTATATGAAATTTATACTGTCAAACTTATAGAGAACTGAATGTGTTTTCCAGGTGCTGACAGTAGGACGTTACTAACTTTCAGTTATAAGATGAATAAATTCTGGGAACTAAAATACAGTCTGGTGACTATAGTTATTAATAATGGATTAAACATTTGAAATTTACTGCAAGTGTGGATCTTGTGCTTTTGTTACATACGAAAAAGATAAAGATATGAAATGATGGATGTGGTAATTTGCTTAATTTTGGTAATCATTTCAGAATGTATATGTATATCAAATATCACATTATATACCTTAAAATATAGATTTTTTGCTTATTAGTTATACCTCTATAAAGCTAGGGAAAAATATACCAAAACCACCCCCAATATAAACAATGTAAAAAAATGAGATAAAATGAATAAAAAATATTATGTCTTTTAAAAATAAATTTTAACAAGAAGTAAAAGAACATCCCTCTCTCTTTTTAATTACCTGTAGCCCCATAACTAGGATAATCACTATTAACAGTTTGGAGTCCACACTTGTCCATCCTTGTAGATAGCTGGACTTCACTTTATATCAATATAAGATAAAAAAATTATCCATAATTTCCTACATAGACTTAAAATATATTATAAAATTTCTCAGATAGTATATGTATATATTTATTCTAATTAAAATGTATCTATATTTTTGTAGAAATCTAGTGTGTTTCAAAATTTCTGCTTTGGTGAATAAAATCATAAAAATCATTGTAATATATGTGAAAATGTTTAAGTAATGATTTCTTAGAAATGAAGTGCTGGTTCTTAGCATATAGTCTTCATTTTTGAAAAGAAAAATTCCTTCAACACTAAGTAAAATAAAATATTACCATTACTGAGTACTAAACATTGTAGGTAATGTGGTATGCCTTTAATTAATTAAAGGAAGGAAGAAAACAAGAAGGAAGAAAGGGAAGAAAGAAAAAGGAAGAAAGAGAAAGAAAACAGAAAAGATGAGAAATAAAGTTTCCTTAGGGACCCATTACAAGGAATAAATTTAAAAAAAACATTGACAATACTAAGTGTTGACACAGATGTGAAAAACGAACTCATACACTGCTGGCAGGAATGAAAAATGGCATAGCTACTTAGCAATACACTTTGGCAGTGTGAAATTATATATAAGGCATTCGACCCTGCGTTTCGTTTAGAGATGAAAACTTATTTTAACAAAAATATATGCAGTTCTATGTATAACTAACCTGAACCAGAAAAAAATACAAGTGGCTTTTGATGGAAGCATGAATAAATAATGGGTGGTATCTCCACACACAGAAATGCTATTTTGTCAGGCATGGTGGCACATGTCTGCAATGCCAGCTCTCCGGGAGGCAAAGGGAGTGGGATCTCAAGTTTGGGTCCAGATTGGGTAATTTATACCTTACTGAGACCCTTCCTCCAATCACATACTTTAAGACTATTTACATAACAATTGTGTAAAGAATGAAAATATATGATAAAAAAGAGATCTGTGTTTACCTGGAGTGAGTGATGGAGGAGAAAGGAAGAGATAGCATGGAGTTATTTGAGGTAAAGGAAGTATTTTGAATACTAACAGTAATGGTGCTTGTTATTTGAATATACTCATGTGCTGAAACTCAGAACTGTACACAAATTTATAAAAGTCAATACAAATGCTCAACATTTTTAAGTAAAAAAGGATCAACTAGTTACATATTGAATCACTAAAAAACACAAACTTCAAAAATTCATGGCTTATCCCACCAAGAAAAGAATTTAAGAGGTAATATTGATAGGAAACAAATCAATGGATCTACTCGAATGGAGCTAGTTTTAGTTCACCTAAATGAAAATTTTTCATAGCTACAAATTTAAAACTATTTTGCTGCTTGCTTAAAATATTATCTTTTGTACTTTATTATCATTATTATTGTTTATGAATTGGGGATAATACCAGTTTTTTTAAATTTCTTAAGTATGATAGACTTTAACAGCTACCTAAATTCTGTTAGTTAAGCTAATAAATTATTAATTCCATCAAACCTGGTTCAATAGACTATGTACTTCAATTATGTCTCTAAGTCTTGTGACTATACTCCATTTCCAGTTTTCAAATGCAAATCTCTTTACCTCAATAAAACAAACCTTTAAACTTGTAATTTTAACTATTTTTAGATATGCAGTTCAGTTGTATTAAGTATATGCACACTGTTATAGAACCATCACTGGGGTCCATGTCTGGAATTTGTAAACTATTCCAAACTAAAAGTTTATGATCATTAAATACACCTTCACAATTCCTTCCCTTTCTGCACTCCTTGTAAACATATTATTTTTTATAAATTTAACTATTTCAGTATCTATCTGTCCACAGATGAACATTACATTATTTGTACCTTTTGGCTATCAACTGTAAAATTCCTTTTGACACTGTTGTCAGCTACCATTCTACTCTACGAATCATATTAAAGTTACATTTGATTTTCTTTAGCTAATTAATTAAAAGGGCATTTCACTTATGATAGTCAAATTTAAAGATAAGTTTTAGAGTTTGGTCACCTATGCATGGAAACTAATTAATTACTTTTTAATAGCAATTCTATATAAAATTACCTGTTCAAATTTGATGATTAACTTAATGTGTGTGCTCCTCTGTGTCATCACACGTGCGTGTGTGTAATAGCATACATGAAGATACTGCGTATAATTTTAAAACTGTATTTTTGTCTGGTTTGGAAGGCAATCATTTCTGAGAAAAATGACTTTCTAATATTAGATAGCATGTTAAATTTGAATTAACTGAATCAAACAATTTGAGATTAAATAAAAGATTTATTTCTATAACAGTCTACCATGCAGTTTGACTTTACCATCTGTGACAAATTAAAATATCTGAGTCAATACAACACTATTTTAAAAATCTTTATTACTGACTTTAATATATAATCAGAATTAGGAACCTCTGAACTAAAGGAAGAGATCCTGAGGTGGAGGAACTAAGAGCAAACAGATGAATGAACTAAAAAGATAGAGTCAGAGAGATACAGAGATGAAGAGAAGACGACTTTAGAATTACAAATGGCAGAAGAGCCACTCATATTGGGAGACATTAAACTGTACTTTGGAGCTAGGAAGACATGCCAATGTCAGCGTAAGGATCATTATCACCTAGATTCTAAAGGGCTGATATTGAACCTAAGGAGAACATAACCTGTGAAAATGGCCTGAGGAAGTCAAAGCATGAGAAAAAGATAAATAGTAAATATTTACAAATGAAGGATATTGTAGAGTCTTGGAAATATGAAGTTGCTTGATTGTGTTTATTTTGGTTGTATTTAAATAATTGTACTAACAAAATTTTAAAGTAGAACACAAAAATATCACCTTGGTAAACATTAATTTTATAGAAAAAGTGTGGTTTGTATATAACTATTAACCTTAAATTGTTTTTCTTGGCTACATATCTGAATTAGGTAGTTCTGTTTAGGATATTTGGGGTATGCCAAACCATCACAAGGAGTTATAATGAACAATATAACTTACAATCCTTCTTCCAATCACTCCCCTCAAGCTGAAGGCTACTTGAGCATTCTAAACAACCAAAGTACCCTAGTATAGAAGCAGTGTATAAAGAAAACATCTCACTCAAACTTTAGGTGAGCTCTCTCATTAGCTCTTTGTAAATGATTGTACTGTGAAAGTCCAGAAACAGTGCAGGACTCCAAGATATTTTCTCTGTCTGTGTCTCTGTTTGCCTCTCTCTGTCTCTGTGTCTCCCCCACACAAAGCCTTACTTATAACTGGCCATAAAATGGAAATATTTTATATATATATATATATATATATATATACACATATATAAAATATATATATAAAATATATATATATATATATATATATATATATATATATATTCTGTTTAGGATATTTGGGGTACGCCAAACCATCACAAGGAGTTATAATGAACAATATAACTTACAATCCTTCTTCCATATAGTTCCATATAACTATATATATATATATAACTAGTTGTGTTTCTTACACTATAACTTTCCTGTGTTTTAATTTAGTTTATTGTGCCTCTGCTCTTCATGCATATGGCCTGGGTAATTGTCAGGATCACTGTTCAATGGATCTAGAATGTGACTACTCTGGCAAATAGTATACCAAACCATATAGTTGCCTCTTCTTTGATTGTGATTCTGATTCTGATTTTTTGTCCAACTCTTTGGATTAATTCAACTTGAATAGTATAACGTATATGCTTCTTTTTAACCTAAGGTTTCTGGTATACTTCTTCAGTTGCTTAAACTATTAATATTCTCATGGAACTAGTCTTGAAATTTAGTATCTCTGAAAGCAGAGGTTTTGTTTATTTGTTTTTTGTTAGTTGATGATTTTTTTCTGATTCCCAATGAATGAGAGAAAGGGGAATCAATCAAACAAACAAAACACCAAACAAAAACAGGAGAGATTTACAATAGAAAGGGAAGAATAAGACCAATCCAGCAAGGACACTGACCTCTGAGCAAAAAAGAACTGTCTTGGGCTTCAGAGGGCTAGTGAGAACTTCTGGAGAAGTTCTGTGTATGATCCTGTATAAGAAAAGCTCAGTTTTATACACACACACACACACACACACACACACACACACACACATTCTCATAGTTGCTCATAAGAAAATCAGCACCAGTTTAAAGGCCAGGAAATATTTGTTGAATATATAAATCAATCTATTTAGTGTATATACTATAACATTTTATTAAGGAAGATGAGGCAAAACAAATAAAAGTTTCTCTGTGTTGATATTTTTATCAACCTATTTTTCTAAGAAATTAAAATGTTTGGGTCTTTGATCCATTTAGACTTTAGTTTTGTGCATGGTGATAGGCATGGATCTAGTTTCAGCCTTCTGCACGTGGAGAGCCAATTCTCCCAACACCATTTATTAAAGAGGCTATCCTTCTTCCAGTGAACATGTTTAGCCCCTTTGTCAAATATCAAGTGGCTGAGTGTCTTTGTATTTATACTTTGCATCTTCTAATCTATTCCATTGGTCCTCAGTTCTATTTCTTTGCCAGTACCATGCTGATTTTATCACTGTGGCTTGGTAGTACAGTTTCAAGTCAGGAATTGAGATGCCTCCTGCCTTTTCTTTATTTTCCAGAATTGCCTTTGCTGTTGTAGGTTTCTTCTGTTTCCAAAGGGTAGATAGAAGTCTTGGAGACATAGGGGTAGGCAAAGAATTCATGAACAAAACGCAAATGGCATGGGAAATGCTTCAGAGAATCAACAACTGGGATCTCATACTATTGAAAAGTTTCTGCACTTCAAAGGAGACCACTAGCATAGTGAAAAGAAAACCCACAGAATGGGAAAGAATTTTAGCCAGCAACCCCTCAGACAATGGACTTATATCAAGAACATATAAAGAATTGAAAAACATCAAGACACCCAAATTCAAAGACCTTCTTCAAAAATGGGCATCTGAGATGAACACACAGTTCTCAGATAAAGATATACAAATGGAAAATAAATACATGAAGAAATGTTCACTATCACTGGTTATTTGAGAAATGCAAATTAAAACAACATTGAGATTTCATCTCACCCCTGAAAGAATAGCTGCCATCAAGAAATCAAATGATAACAAAAGTTGGCAAGGCTGTGTGGAAAAAGGAACATTGCTCCACTGTTGGTGGGAGTGTAGACTGGTGCAACCACTATGGAAATCAGTATGGACAATTTTCAGAAGACTAGGAGTGGAAGCTCCATTCAACTCAGCTGTTCCCCTCCTCGGTATTTTACCAGAGGAACTGAAAAGTTCATATCACAGTGATATATGTGCACCCATGTTCATAGCAGCCCAATTTGTAATAGCTAAATCTTGGAAACAACCAAGATGCCCATCAACCACAACGTGGATAAAAAAGATGTGGTATTTTTATACAATGGAGTATTACTCAGCTATGAAGAAGGATGATCTTGAGGCCTTCCTAGGTAAATGGAGACAACTTGCAACTATCCTCATTAGTGAAATCAATAAGAACCATATTTATAAATATCGCATTGTGTCTCTAGTGTAAAAAGTAATAAGAACTGTAGGAGTAATAAAACCCAAAATGTGTAATTGCTACTGTAAAAAAGAGAGGAAAAGAAATGAACTATCATATTACTGTTTTTTATTAGATCATCAAGTAGAACTGTTGACAGTCTCATTGCTTGAATGTGTACTTTGTATGTTTTAACTTTGTTACTTGAACAACTGTTTCCAAGATGACAGTATGTAAGTTATCAAGTAATGACTTTTCAGTATTTCCCCCCCTCCTTGGAATCTTGTATTGTTGCTACCCTTTTTTCTATTTTGTTTGTTTTGTTTTTAAATAAAATTTAAAAAAAGAAATTAAACTGAAGTAATTTAAAATATATTTATAAATTTTAAAACTCTGTTAGCAATAGATGTTCATTGTAAGTAATGAAGTAATAAAACTTGTTTAAGGAAAACCATAATAATTTTTCCAAAGTCTGTTTTTGTTTTTCAATCCTATAGATGATCAATGTAAAGAATATGAGATGGAATTTTTCTATGATTTTCATTGCGTTCACATGAACACATAATACAAAATCATTTATTACCTCTGACACTTAGCTTGTTTCCAAATTATGATCATTCTAACCTAATGGCTGTATTAATAATTCATACTTTCTCATGTCTGTACAATTTTAATAAAAGCATACATATAGTAGAATTAATGAAATTAGAATTTCTTATATAATTTAGTATATACTGATATACTTTAGTAAAATTCTTAATAAAACTTTACAGAAGTTTTATGCAATGTTTACAACACACTAAAGTCATCTGGTGCCATATTAGTGACTGAGAAAAACAATTAAAGGACCTCCATTCAGGTGTTTCCCTCAAGAAAGTCATTATACAATGTAGGAGATAAACGTTTTTGGTTTAATTTAAGAGGACCTGTCTAGAAAACTTTAAAAGAAACAACACAACATTAATATTTCATTCTTTGTCATATTTTTGAATGTGTGAACAGTTCCTAGCCAAAGTACTTCCCTACTCAAAAACAAACTAATCTCAAGCCACTAAAAGCTTAGATAAAGCACCTTACTTTTGAGACCTCAAAGTAATTAATACTAATACTAATTATTCTGTAAAATATATACTACTTATAAATTATCCTTATTGCATGAAACTTCACTTCATATGTATTGTTGGAATTTGCCCAATATGTCCGTAATATAGGGGGTATTGTTTCCTGCTCACAAGGAAAATGATCTTAAGACAGAATTGTTAGTCAATGCATGAATCAAATCTCAGATAGCCCCACACTCTTTCTCTTAAGTCACACTTTCTGCTTCTTTAGTGGCAGTGCAATGACAGTGTACTGTAGAATTATATCCTCAGAGAGTCCCATAGCTTTGTAGAGTTAGTTCTTACTTGAAAAAAAGAATTTTTCATACAAATTATTTTCTTTCCACTATGAGGCCTTGGGGATAAAACTTAACTGGTAAGTTTTCTAGGAAACATAAATCTACATTAAATTACTAAGCAGCAAGAGCCTAGTTAGGCCTCCTGAACTTTCTAGTGCTACAAGAGGGTAAGAATGATGTATGGTTACTGTGTAACACAATATATAGAAAACAAAATGCTGATAGTATAAATGGCAACAATACTAACACTATCTATGTGCTGTTTACTTAAAGACAAAATAGTCAGATAATGAAAGCAATGAACAATTCAGCAAAACTATAGTAACAGTTAAGCAAATTATTACATGGCTAAATTAGAACAGCAGAAATATAAATGACCTCGTCAAAAATCTAAGCCTTCTAATATTCAGTAACTGTCTAGTAGGAGCCAAATTATTCTCCTGTATCTTTGGAAATATTATCATCAGATATTCAAAACTCTGGGAATCTGATATTAATTGGAAGATGTATCTTCATTTTCTATTCACTGCTTCATGCTCCCCTTGGAAGAATTCAGTTCAGCATGGCCTCTTTCCCCTTCCAATTTACTCAGAAAGGTGCATTAACATTGCCTTTTGAGATACTGAAGGGATATTGTTATGGCTTGTGTTTGGTGGCACCCCAAGTCTCATGCAGCCATGGAGGTGGTTGAATCTAGCATTTTTGATTGGTTCATTGTCTAGTGCTGGGATTGATGGTGTGAGTGTTGCACCCACCCAGGGGTGGAGCCAGCATACAATATAAAGGAGGGAAGAAGGTGTGTTTTTTTTCTCTTTTGCCTTTTTTTTTCTTGTCACTTTCCTCCATGAATTGCTGCCCCTCAGCCATGCCACCCTGCCTTGGAGCCAGCTTAGTACGCACTGAAATCTCCAAAACTGTAAGCTAAATAAACCTTTCCTTGCTTCATTTGGGTGCCAGGTGTTTTTTCTCAGCAAGGAGAGAAAAGTAACCAAGACAGATACATTTAGAGCCAACTTGCCAGAATCCAAAGCACAACACTCCTTACAGTTTCTGAATAACATGTACCTAATTCCTTAGAAATTTATTTTTTCAAAGAGTCATAAGTCTCCTTAATTATCTCTTATCAGTCTTGAAGAGATTAGATTCCTCTCTCTTCTAAAAATTTTTTATATTTCAATTCAAAATTCCTTTGTGAACAAAATATTGAACCAAAACTGAATTTTTAACAAAATACTATAAATTAAAAAAAAAATTTCCACCACAAGAGAACCAGCAATACAAAGATACCTTAATATAATCTCTGACTTAGGGTTAGTAGCAACATATTGAAGAGCAAAGCTATGCCAAAGAACAAAGTCTCTCCTGCTAAGCAGGAAAGACAATTTTAACTGAGTTACTTTAGAAGAATTGAAAAGACAGCTAAGCGCTTTCACAGACACAGACTTGGAAGTCAAACTCAAGAAACAGAGGAGACAAAAAAAAAAAAAAAAAGAATAGAGGGCTAGGGATTTAGCTTAGTGGCTTAAGCGCCTGCCTGGCAAGCGCGAGGTCGTGAGTTCAATCCCCCGTACCAAAAAAAAAAAAAAAAAAACAAAGAAAAAAAGGAGAGACTCTAGAACCCTGCCAAGTAGCACTGATACTAATAATCATAAAACTGTTACGCATATTGACATTTCAGAGCTCATTCTTAGATTCAGTTTATTATTCTATGGTGACAATTCATCTTAGTATATCTGTTCAAGTATGTCAATATTAGAAAGTGGCCTCCTCAAAAATGGGGATATTGACATACAGTGGTGTTAAAATTGACAGACGGAAAGAAATTCAAGATCCTGTTTGCATGGGACCTGTTACTAGCAAGTGTTACATCTCTTCTCCATTTTTGTTTTATTTTTTAAAGGAAAAATTTTGGCACTTTTATATTTTTTTCAATAGGTGTATCCTTTTATATTTTTGTTAGTACATATTTTCAATACAAAATGATTACATTTAATGTGGGAATCTGTTACATGCAGGTGACACATTTTAGTTCTTTTTTCATTCTATCCCCTTCCCTGTACTTCCAGCCCTCAGTCCCCTTTCCATTTGCAAAAGACTATTTATACTTTGAGGAATTCACTTCTATTGTGGTCCTCAATTGTAAATGGTAATTAGAAAACAATTCATAAGTATATTTGATTTTCAAAGTTTTATGTTATTATAGTAACAATAATGTTGGGCACATTGACAGATTTTTGTCTCTGATCATGCCATACAGCCTGCCAATTAAGCTGGTCTTGAGAAGAAAAACAGAAACCAAATCTATATTTTTTATTTTATTTTATTTTATTTTATTTTATTTTATTTTATTTTATTTTATTTTATTTTATTTTATTTTATTTTTAGTTTTTTGAGACACTGTCTTGCAATGAAGCCCAGGTTTTCCTCAGAGTTGCAATAATCTTCCTGCTTTGGTCTTAAATGCTGGCGTTATAGACATATGCCACTGCATCCAGCTCCAAATCTCAAATTTGGAACATTCAAATTATTTTTCTTACTGGTCTAAAAATAAAAGTATTTTATTTTCCTGTCACTTTTCAAAGATGTTTTAAAGTATGATGTAGTTTAGGGGCATCATTTTCTATCATATGTTTGGGATGTTCAGCATAGACACACAGAATTAAGATGATAGAGATAAAAGGCTAATACCATCGACTTGGCCAGTCTTTCCAGCTCTTTACTTCTCAAAGGACAAAACATATAAAGAAATTATATCTATTCTCAGACATGATAATATAATTCAATTGTAAAATTAATACACTTAGTAGTCTTAATAGTACACTTAAAAGTACATTTAACAGCACACATTAAGTGTCTTAATACACTGTCTTCCTTTTTGACAAGTCTATGAGAACATGTGCTATAACTCTTCTTAGTTTGATGAGGAGATAAGGTGGTGTACTACAGAAAACTACCTATAACTCAAGAAAAGAAGTGAACTGGAGGAAGATGAAACAACAGAAGAGCGTTTGGGATCAAATACTGCTTGGAAACTGGGTGAGGCTTTTACTAAAATGTGTAGGGCAATTTAATCTCATTGAGCCTTAATTGTAGTGTCCCATGAGGCTATGTTGTAAGAATTAAATATGAATAGTAAGAGAGGGCACTTGCTAAATGTAACTTTCCTACCTTTCTAATTTTTTTTTAGATATTTGTACTATAAAGAACTAATGACCACATGAAGTAAGGTGAGAACAAAGTACAACATATTCAAAATATCAAGCAGGAGATCATCAAAGAATATGACTCAGTTGGGTCTGATAGTAATACAAACTAATTTATTTGGTTTGTGTTCATTGAAGCTATTTAATCTTTCTGGGGCTTAGTTTTTTCACTATAAAATGGTAATGATTCATTGAGTAGTTGCTGACTGTAGGTAGCAAAGATTAGAGAAAACTTTTATAAAGCATCTTGTACATTAAGCAAACAGATTGTGAATGATATATATTGTTCAGAATTCTTTCAAAACAGTCTGGATTGTTTTTTAATCTCAGAAATTCAGTAATATTATAGGTAGTAATAAGGATAATAATGATTCATTTTCAATGCTTTCAGGACTCTGGGCATTACGTATGATAAAACATTCTATAATTAAAAACAAAATTAAAGTTTACAGTTCAAAAACAGTCTAAAAACACATTTTCAGTATGCACTATTTTTTTTAATAACAGGAGCACTTAAAAATAAATAAAAATTGGGGATCAGGGATTTAGCTCAGCAGTATAAACACTTGCCTGGCAAGCATGAGGTCTTGAGTTTGAATCCCTGGTGCACGTGCGTGCACACACACACACACACACAAATCTATTATTCAACAACAGGAGTTTAATAGTTATTAACCGGAAGGAAATAAAATTAACTTGGCCTTATCTTAGAAAGTTGTTAGAGATCTACTATTTATGCAAATGGGAAATATGTTTTGAACTATTTTCGACTTCAAAAGCTAAAGTCCAAGTTCTTTTCCAACTTCAGTGAGGATTCATATACAAGACTATATAGATTAGGGGCAGGGGATTTAGCTTAGTGGCATAAATGCCTGCCTGACAAGTGTGAGGTCATGAGTTCTATCCCTAGTACCACACACACAAAAAAAGGATATATAGATTTACGAGCATGTCCTACAATTTATCTTTGAATTATTTCATTTTTATTATACTATTATTGTTAATTTTCGACATAGAATTTTGCTATACAATTTAGGTTGGCCTTGAATTCATTACATATCCCAAGATGGCCTTAAACTCCTTGGGATCCTCCTGCCACAGCCTCCTGAGTGCAGGGGTTAAGAGATATGTCCCACCAAGCCATCTAATCTTGTTCTATTCTTGAGCTTCAATTAATGTTTTTGTTTTGTTTTCTTCTGGTTTTTTTTTTGTTTTTTTTTTTTGCTGAGTGTGTCTACTATGTGCTTTATCAGTATATTGTGAATAAAATTCAGATTCTTTGTTCTGACACTTTTCTGTCCTTGACTCCATTTGCTCTCTCTGCCCATTTTGCTACAACCACTGTCTCTACCACTTACCTCTCATTTGATCTGAGGCAAGTTGCTTTATGCATCCACTTTTTCATACATAAAAGGAAGAAAATAATTTTACCCCTTAAGTAGAATTACATGAATTTAGTATTCAGTACTGCCTTCAAGTTCCTTTCATACTTACGGGGCAAAATTCCCAAAAATTTATTTATTTTTTAATTCAGTATCTTCAGAATATTCAGAATATTGAGAAAGTTTTATTTTACTATTCGTTTTACATTGTTCCCATTTTATGTGATCATGTAAACTGGCTTCTTGGCCTGCTACTGTTTTGCCACCCACACTTCTGGAAAACTGATTCTCTCAGACATTCTGGTTCTCTTTCACTTACATTTTTTAAATCCCTAATCCAACGACTGTCACAAGGCAAAAATCACACCATTACTACTTACTGTTTCCCTACCTTTCACTTATTACTTCCTCTGCATTAGCTTTTTGCTAATGCATTATTCCTCCATGGCCCAGAAGAAACAGTAACCACTTACTTTCTCTGCTGATAAACATTTTATCTATAAGAAAGATGCATTTTTTTTTCAAATAGATTGCAAACTCCTTAATGATAGAAAATGGGTGTTACGTATTTGTGTATCCTGGTTACAGGTTTTATTTATAGGAGGCATGCAAAAATATTCATTAATCATTATTGAGAAATGAAAATAGTTGGTAAAAAATCCTTGTTCAACACATCTAGGGTGCTGCTGAGGCATTTCAATACCCTAATTCGCTCTTCTCTATATGCCAGAGTATCTATGGAACAGTTTTTGTGTTTGGAGCACAGAGACTTAGGATATTATCATTATGTATGCAGTGATTTGAACTATTACAGGGGGACACAGGGAAGATATGGATGGGATGAAATAAATTTAAAGACAAAATTAAGACATATTTAGGACTTTGCTCTGGGTAAAATAATAGAAAAGAACTTATACTGGTCTCTTTGGATTGTTTTATGACAGAATCTAATATATGAAATGTGAAATAAATTATCAGGGCAAATATTCCATTTTAAAATATTAAAGTTTATTTCTTTGTTTTCACTCTCTCAAAAACTTATCTGATGGAAATAACCCTTGACAATAGTGACATTCTGACACTATGGTTGAAGCACACTCTTGGGAAGCCTGCATTCCATGTCAAAATGGTTCTGTTCAGATTACTGGTTTCATCATGCCTGTAAGCCCAGTTAAACTACTGAAGCATCTAATGGTCTTCTGTCCACCATATAGATCATCATCAAGAATATTAAGTCAACCAATAAATGTGCCTTTATACAACTCACTGAACAATCAAAGGCTTTATATCAAAGTACAGTCCATGGAAATAATGAAATAAAAATTTGATAACAATCATTGTTTTCACAATACTCCTTTGTTAATAAACTTTGAGTTCCTTGGTAGAGGAGATTATAGTTTAATCTCAGAAAATGAATGTAAGGTGATGTGCTTCTTAGAAAACACTGTTTGTACAATGAGTATAGAGGAAAAATTGAAGGCTAAGCATCTACATTTGAGTCTATTCTGAGGAATAAATATGTAAGGATGATCTGTATTGGTAGGCAGTATGGTTTGTATAACCTCTATGCTCTACTCTGGGCTCCAATTTATTTATTTCAAAATGAGGTGATGGACTTTCATTTCCTACATCCTTTCTAGCTATAATGTTTGATAATATTCTGACCTTAAGTTCCTTTCACCATAATTTTTGAATCTTAACAAATATAAAATGTTTTTACAAAGTTCTTTAATGCCCTTAAATGTTATTTAACATGATAACAGTACAACTCACTAATCCTAAATTTTATCATTTTACTTTTGCCTCAGAGGTCAAGTGCAATGAGGTGTTTCATTTGCATCTCCAGAAGCTGATTTAATAAAAAATGAAAGTATCTCTTGTGAAAATAAATTTTCAAAAGTGTTGGTGGGGAGGAAGAAATCTTTATTTCAAGTGGTTCTGAGTTCTAAAGAATTTCGTGGTCGTATAGATGTTGAGAAATTACAACAAAAGTAGATTCTGTTCATAGTAACTTCTCAAATACTTTGCCTGTTTACTCACAATCTGCTGTACAATGTGTCCCACTTTCTTGAAGTACAACTCACAGGATGACAAGAAGACAAACTGGGGTGCTTGTCAGATAGACTTACAACTTAGTCAACCAAGGTATGAAATATAAGACACAACTTAAATGTGAATCTTCTAAAAACCATTTCATAGACAGAAAGGATATAATGTGTATATGAGCAGTTCTTATTTTTTTCAGGAAGAAGAATGCAAAGCTGATTAAGTAAAAGACTAGGAGACTGATGCCTGGTCTGATAACATGAATGGAAAATCTATCTCTGTCTTCCAACAGCCATAGTGTTTTTGTTTTTTACTTAGGTATTTGATCTATTTTAATTTGACTTTAGTACAGGATGAGAGACTGGGGTCTCGTTTCAGTTTTCTGCATGTTGATTTCCCAGCACCATTTGTTAAAGATACTGTTTTTTCTCCAGCACATATTATTGTTCCCCTTGTTGAAAATCAGTAGGCTGTAGATACGTGGGTTTGTTTTTGTGTCTTTTAGTACACTGGTCCACATTTCTGTTTTTGCGCTGTCACCATGTTGTTTTTCTTACTGTAAAGGATAGTTTCAAAGCTCGTATAGTGGTACATACAGCATTGCTGTTTTTGTTTAATACTGCTTTGGTTGTTCTGTGTCTTTTTCTGATTTCAGATGAAATTCTTTTTTGCTTTTATTGCTTTTTTTAGTTCTGGGAAGAATGATGTTAGTATTTTAATAGGGATCATCACATTGACTCTGTAGATAATTTTTAGTAATATGGTCATTGTAACAATATTAATTCTACCAATCCAAGAACAGTATCTTTTCCATTTTCTAATATGAAAACACTTGAATAGGCAAAGACTTCCTGAACATTCTAAAAGCACAGGCAAAAATATCAAGAATCAACAAATGGGACTGTATCAAACTGAAAAGTTTCTGCATGCAAAAAAGTCAGTTAGAGGGTGAACAGACAGTCGCTGAATTGGAGAAAACCTTTGCTAACTACACTTTGAACAGAGAATTAATACATAATATATAAAGAAGTCAAAAAATTAACTCTTATAGAACAAAGAAGCCCTACAAAAATAAAGAACAAAAAAGTCAGGGAATTAACTGAATAAATATCTCTCACAGAAAAAGGTTAAATAGCCAAAAAGAATATGAAAAAATATTCAGATTCTGTAGCCATCAGAGAAATGCAAATTAAAACTACACTGAGACTCCATCCCACCCCAGTAAGATAAGATCTCATAAAAAAAAAATGAATGTTGGTAAGGAAGTGGGGAAAAAGAATCTTCCTATATTGTTGATGGGAATGTAAACCAGTTCACACACTATGCAAATCAGTGTGAAGATTTTCAAAAGGCTAAATGCATAAATATCATTTGTTGTACCTAGCTGAACCACTCTTTGGCACATTCCTGAAAAAATTTAGGACTGCACACTGTAGTGATGCTTATATGCTCATTTTACAGCAGTGCAACTCCCAATGTGTTAGCTGTAGAAGCAGTCTAGATGCTCATCAAAAGATGAATGAATAAAGAAAGAAAATGTGGTATATATACACAGTGGAATATTAGGTATAAAGAAGAATGAACCATGCCACTTGCAGGTAAAAGCATAGAACTCGAAACCAGTGTGTCAAGTAAAATTAGCCAGACTAAAACATTAAGTATCATATTATTAATCTCATATGATAAATCTAAAGAACTACATAAATTAATAAATATCAAATTGAAATAATGGAGAGAGGACAAGAAACCAGGAAGTAGATTTTTGGAGACAGGGAAGGGGGAATACAGGAGGGGACAGGAAAAGCAGAGAGGTGTAAGACTGTCTAGCAAATAACCTTGCAGCAAACACAGTAAACTGCAAAGCTCAGGAAGATGTTATAAACGTCTGGACTTCACTATCAAAATGTACATCATGATCTAAATTTTTTTAAAAAGGTTGACTTTCCTTGTAGTATTTCACAACCTCTGAGTACAGTATGAAAATGATTTTTTTCTTTTCTTTGTTTTTCTTCTTCTACTGACTACAAGCTTCTATTTTCTTAAACTCACTAGTTTTTTTGGCTTCTTTCTCTCCTTCTTTGGGAAAAAGAAGAAAAACTCCAAATTAAAAATATTCCACAGATAAATGAATAAAAAAACGTGGTATATATACTTATAATGTTTTACGCATTTACCAACCTCTCAAACATTATTGCCATGTAACATATGTAGTAATATAATTAAAAAATAAGAATACATTTTTGTAAAATTCCTTTGTAACTGGTCTTTTGAATTGATAAAACTTCATTTGGTCTTTTATTATAATAAATATAACAGAACAAATGCTAAATTTCTGACATTTTACAAATTTTGTAATTGTACTAATAAAAAAAACTAACCTGTGATAGCTTTTGTGCAAGAGTTAGAGATTATTTTAAAACATGAGAAACTTTTACTTGTTTTTAGGGACTTTAGTGTTTGTGTGTTTGAATGCTTGTATTTATGATGAAAATAGCAAAAACAATAATTTCTTTGCTTATGCCATCCAGGAACTCTGTTGAATTGGTGATATAAATAAGTTGACAAAGTGCCCTCCATTTCAGGTACCCTACTAGTGTGGTGATCATGCTCTGTTTATGCCTCATCTCTTTCTCCAAGGGGGAAATAAGCTGGGATGTAGCTTAGTGACAGAGTACTTGCCTATATGCCTGAGGTGCTGGATATGATCTTTAGTGCACACACACACACAGACACACACAAAGCCTTATCAATTCAGACAAAATGTAGAAACATTTAAACTGTACCACAACACTGTCTACCAGTTTCTACAATCAACACAGAAGAATTATATTCAGTAATGAAAGAGTGCAATGATCCAAAGTAAAAATGGAAGAAATGGTCTGAAATCACCTTTAGTATTCACTGTTGGGCAGGAACTGTGACATTCTGAAAATCATGATGCAGTATGCCCTACATCTGGCATTTCAGTAATAGAAGGTTAATTGTTTTAAGACTCTCTAGCCAAACACTTTGCAACAAACACAGTAAACTGCAAGCTCAGGAAGATGTTATAAACTTCTGGATTTCATTATCAAAATGTACATCTTGATCTAAAATTTTAAAAGAAGGCTAACTTTCCTTGTAGTATTTTTCACAACCTTTGAGTGAGGCATTAAAATGATTTTTTTCTTCTACTGACTATAAGCTTATGTTTTCTTACCCTGAGCATCTGAATCTTTTATATGCTCCAGTTCTATTCACTGCCTGTTATTCAGACATTGAAATCCCAAATGTTAATTGTTCTTCCAACTACATTGACAAAACAGCAGCTAAATAAGGGTAGACCAGACTGTGGTAGACTCTGACATGCATTTATGGAACAATAGAGCTCTGAGAGACAGCCTTGTAGCTCATGGGAAGACATAAGATGTACTATTTTGACTGCTTCGTAGCAGAATGGGGAACACACGCACACAAGGGAATTATGCATTTTACTTAGTTTTGCCCAAAGTCCTCAAGGCAACAGACTCTTGTGATGTCATCATGAACTTTCCATTTCCATTGACACAAAGGCTAAAAATTGCTAATGACATCACAAAGGAAAATGGAATCTACTTTGATATCATAAGAAATGTTTTACCCTTCATATATTTGGTACAGAAATCCAAGAATCTTTCCAAACAGGGTGCATGTCACTGTGCTCACGCACAATGGGTGACACCCTCTGTAATGAAATTCAAACCAGCTCAAAGAAAGAATTCACAATTTCAGTTGAATAAAAAAAGGCATACTGAATATTGAGCCTAAAAACTTTTTTTAAAGAAAAATTATTCAAGATGCATTTCTTCTAGGACATTCAAATTTTTACTCATGTCTAGTTACTATGTTAGCAGTGTTTTTGTCCCTTTTTGGAGATGGTCACAGAACCACAGAGGAAGGTACAAGAAGCTTCCACTTACAGGAACACAGTGTAGCTCAATCTTTTGTTTTTAAGGTACAGTGATTTCAGCCTCTAAATGTAACTTCAGGCGGTCTGAAAAGAAACAGGTTAAAATCTCTTTCAGTTATAATTGGTATTTCAGATTTAATTAAAAATTAAACTTTCATAATGTTTCACCATCCAAAGCAATGCATTATCAGTCAAGCGTAGCTTTTTTTTTTCCTGTTAAGGGGGGAAAAATCCTCTTCCCAGAGTAATTTTTTAATAAAGGGGGTAGAAGCAATTCTGAAAAATAAAATATGCCTCCACGTTAAGGATTTCATAATGATGTGACTGGAAACTTGGTGCTTCTCAATTTTAGCTATATTTTATCTCCTTTATAAAAAACAACACAACACTTACACAGCCTAAAGATTACATGAAATGGTTGAATTCAAAGAACAAAGAAGAAAAAGCTACAGATCTGAATACATAATGTTGAAAGAAAATTATGAATTCAGATAGAATTGCAGAACAAATGCTAGATCTACTGCTTTCAAACAACTGAAATGGTGGCAGGGCAGATAGTGAGGTAGAGGTAAATGAATAGACTCAGAGGGACAAAGTGGACATTACAGTGTATTATGGGTTTAGTGTGCCGCATTTCAAATCATACAGTACATCTTGTCACAATCAACCATAGTATTTGAAACAGTACAGGAAGATCATCAGGTTTTGAATCAGACCTTCTGGTTTAACCTCCTAGTTTAAAAAAAAAATGTATTCTTAGTCTTCAAATTTATGAGTCCAGGAATTAAGATCTACAATTACATGACAAATATTTGGGTTTAAAATGTCATACTATTTTTTCTAACTTCTTATTCCTTCCAACAATATCATCTATAAAAAACAAAAGTTTAGGAAAAACCTTGTGCACACTAAGATTAAGTCATGCCTCTTTTAAGCTTCAAATAACTCACATTAGAATTTAGAAAATATAATTTTTTAAAAATTAAAATGAGACTATTATAATTATCTTTCTGTTATTCTACAGGAATATTTTAAAATATATAGTTTTATCAATATGTTTGGTGATGTTTATGTCCAACCTCACAAAATAGAAATTCATATTTTAATATGTCTACATTTGAAAATATAATAAAAAATGACCCCTAAAATTGCACCTATTATTACAAATGCATCTCATTCTCACTTGTGAATTCCTGTTTTCTTTTTTTCTTTGAAATATACAGAAGAATAATATGGATAATGTGTCTTTTTTATTTTAAATGTTGCTTGCTCAGATTCACACTGAATCTGTCCATGAATGAGATTCGATTTAAAAAAAAAATCACTGACATTGACTAAACTTTTCCTTTGCTTCTCAAATGCCTGAATTAGACTAAAAAATGTACCAGTGTAAAGACAGAAATTATGGAGGCGTCACCAGGGACAACTGAATGAGAGGAGGGAAGTGCATATATATCCTTATAAGGCAACAAAACATTCATAAAAGAAACTGACAAAAATAACTGTGCTTAGAAATCATAGGAAATAACAATAATCTTTGATAAATGGTTCAAAAGTATAAAAACTTCTCACCTATAGATAAATCCATATCAACGATTGGTATTCTCGTATTTACCAATAAAATACAGCTAATGAAACTAATTCACTTTCTAGGCTCAGACAAGAAAAAGTGATAGAAACTAGGCTGAACATTTAGACATAAACTATTTAACTGACAACTAGCAGTTTAGTTAGATTTTCTTTTCCACAATTTACCAAATGTTGAGTGAATTAAAGATTCGGATGAAAATAATAAAAGTCAATTCTTTGAATAATTTGTTAAGTAACATTTTCCCCTTCCTTTTCTGTCATTTCTGTGTCTTCTTTGACCTTTGTTTTCACTCCTATTCTTCTTGTTTGTTCCCTACTTTCATTTTCTTCTCTCTTACTCTCCTTTTCTGATTTTTTTTCTCTCTTTCCCTTGGTGAAGGTAATGAAGCTCAAAAATAACATCTTGTACCCTGTTGAGAAAAACTTGGTCCAAAGTACCCTTCCAGATCACAAACTCATTTTTAAATGTCTGTTTCCCAATCTGAAGTAAACAGAGCATTGTAGAAAATATGAGCTGCAACATAACTTAGCGCTACCAACAACACAGCTTTTAATTTCTATACTGCATTCATCACAAGGGAACTGAGGTTTATTTATATTATGCATAACCTCAAACAGGACTGCAAATAAGACTAATAACATGACCATTGTGGGGCATTCAAGCAAACGGCTGGGCAAAACAGATGGATCTTACTTTGCGCCAGAACTCAAAAAATACAGTCGCCAACTCACTGTTGGCGACTGCGTATCTTGGCCCAAAGACGTACCTGGAAGTGGGACTGGTTGCCTTTGACATGAATACTGCTCTCTTCATATTTGCCTCATGAACAATTGATTAACTCTGTCATGATGCAGTGAGGCTCAGTATTGGGTAGAAACTGGAAGGCAGGTCATTAAGAAAGTGAAAGTTTATGAAGGGCAGACACTTAAGACAAGGATCTTATTACTGGTTTTACTATTATCTTTTTCAGCTTTCTGACTTAGGTATTTGTTTTGCTCAAGTTCATAACTGTACACTGAGTCCACCTTTCAAATAACAGATTTGTAGAGTATGTGACCTCAATAAGAACTTCCTCATATTTCAGCTTCAAAAGTCTTTTAAAAATTTTTGTTTTTGTAACACAGATTAATCTGTCATTAAAATTGACAGCCAGTGTCAGATTGGAAGAAAACTATGTAAATTTTTATAGATTATAGTCAACATCTATTGATGAACTGAAAAGAAGTTCAGTAATCAATGCAAATGATAAAGCCTGGAAGAATGCTTCCCTGGCAGAGATCTTTTAGCAAAGGGTTTTATGTGCTCACCAGTTAAAGACTCAGATTGGATATCCTGAGAAGTAGCAAATGCAGTACTTTTCAGTAACCTATCCTGTAAGTTGCAAGGGCACAAAGCTGCCAGTCAATAAAATGAAACCTGAAGGAGGTTGAGGAACTATAGAGCTTAACATTGAGTAGAAACAAAGGGTTGCTTTTGACTACATTCTAGTGCTAAAAATCCTCACATAGATAGGAGTTACACCAGATCAGAGATCTTCAAGAAAAGAACAACAAAGCATTACAGTTTAGAAGGTCTGTTAAATTATGCCTTAATGTTCTCCCAGCTATTCAGGCCCAATCATATCTTGCTCAGATCATTTTTGAGAGTTCATTCACTTCTGTATGATTTATGCATTTTGATACAGTTCAGAATTGATTTTAAAAGATTCAAGCCTTGTGTGTGCACAGAACAGAAAGCTAATTATAACACTTTTTGGGTTTTAATTTTTTAAAAAAATTTAGAGACTTTTTAATGGAAAATTTTAAACATATGGAAAAGTGGAACACATAGTAATATGAATTTCCATGTATTCATCACCCACAGTTAATTTATTTTCATTTACACTGTTACCCATTTTTCATCCATTAGATCATTTCTATGAGAATCTCAGGTACAATGTTATCTCACCCATGAATACTTTAGTATGCATTACCAAAGTATAATGACTTTTTACAAACATAACTAATTTTTTCTCTACTTCAAATATAAAACAATAATTCAAGGATTTGACTCAGGACACTAAATCACATAGACTTACTATGTCTCAATAGTCTCCTCTAAGCTATGACAATTTCTCAGTCTTTGTTTTGCATCACCTTCATAAAGCAGTGATCAGATATTTTGTGTTATGTTACTAAACTTGAACATGTCTGATGTTTTTTCAGATTCAGACTGTAATTATGAGGTTATAGAATGAATAAAGTAGAGAAGAAGCACCTTGCTTATAATCCCAGGAACTAAGTGATATCAACATGCCATCCTGGGAGCTTTGTTAATCATTTGGTTAAGATGATATCTGATATTTATCAGGTTTCTCCACAAATTCTTTTTGTTTTAAAAACATAATTTCATTTTTAACAGCATGTTGAGAAACAACTCATATAACATACAATTTATTAAGTGTAAAGCACAATAAATTTATATAAAGTTAGAGTTGTATAACCACTCCCACAAACATTTTGGTCACCACCAAAACTTCCTTTATGTCCTTATGTAGTCAAACCCTGCATTTACCTCTGGTCTGGGACAACAACTAATTTGTCTTCTGTTTCTAAAACATAACCTTTTCTGGACCCATCTTATAAGTGCAACTGTCTACGCAATATATAGTCTCTTTCATGTGATTATTAAACTTATAATTCATTTTTAATTATTTATATATGTGTGGCATGTAGCAGTAATCTATTTTTGTGGATGAATAGTCTACTTTTGCATGGATATAGGGTCATACTTTGTTTATTCATTCATCAATCGATGAACTCAGGATTATTTCTAGTTTTTGACTATTATGAATAATGCTGCTATGAACATTCACTTACATGTAAGTCTCTAGTGGATGTATATTTTCATTTCTCCTAGGTAGATGCTTTGAAGTGAAGCTTCTTTGTTACAGGATGTTTATTTTAACTATAAGAAATTTCTAAACCATCCTCCAAAGTGTCTGTATCATTTTACAATCTCACTAGTAAGGCTGGAATGTTCCATTTTTTTCATATGCTTACCTAATCTTATTACCGTCTATCTTCTTTAGTATAGCTACTTTAGTGGGTGCATCGCCTGGCTTAAATTTACCTTTATCTGAAGATTAATGATGTTAGACATCTTTTCATGTGTTTATTGGCAATTACTTTGTCTTATTTGGTGAAATGCCTATTCAAAATTTTTCCTAATTTTTTGTTTTTTATTACTGGAGAATTTTGCATATATTACAATAGTTGCCAGTTTTGTTCTTTTTTAAAAATTGAATTTTTGGTAAGGTATCTGAGAATTTAGTTTGACACAAGGTAGTGAAGAATTTTTGCAATTTGAACTTTCTCCTATATTGAAATGCTGTAATTTCAGCTTTTAAATGTACTCCACAACCCATCTTAAAAGTCTTTTATGTATGCTGAGAGGTAAGGATTTAAAACAAAATTTTATTACCCTTGTATCATGAATATCTATTTATATTTTATATACTATTGGTTTCAATTACTTATCACTATTAATTAAAAAAATATTATTTTCCCTATGAAATTGCCTTGGTACTTTTATCAAAATCAACTGACTAAAAATGTGAAGGCTGATGACCAGCACTGCCAGCTGCTGAGTTCATATCCACACCCCCAGGAGAGGGGATTGTGCCCCAGGGGCTCTGCCAGGCCCAGTTATCCATCCCCAGCTTCTGCATCTCAATTAAGAGAACTGAGAGTCCACAGAGAGGTAGAGGTTGCCTGGGGTGAGTTCCAGTGACCTGGGGAGAGTTGGAGACCTACATTCTGGCTTTTGAGTAGCATCCTGGGGAGCTACCAGGATGCTGGACTGGGTCAGACACACTCAGCGGCCTTGTTTCAGTCCAGGAGGCAGGAACCTTGCTCAAGGACTCTGGGCTCAATTGGGCTGGCCTGGGGATGGCTTGCAACCAGCACTGCCGGCTGCAGAGTTCATATCCACACTCCTAGGACAGGGGATTGTACCCCTGGGGTTCTGTCGGCCCGAGTTCTCCATGCACAGCTTCTGCATGACAATCTAGACAGCCAAGAATCTGCAGAGAGGTGGAGATTGCCTGAGGTGAGTTCCAGTGACCTGGGGAAAGTTAGAGACCTACATTCTGGCTTTTGAGTTATTGGGGAGCTACTGGGACACTGGGCTGGGTCCAGCAGATTGCAGGGCCTCAATCAACCATGCTCAGTGGCCTTGTTTCAGTCCAGGAGGCAGGAACCTTGCTCGAGGACTCTGGGCTCAATTGGGCTGGCCTGGAGACAGCTTATGACCAGCACTGCCAGCTGCTGAGTTCATATCCACACCCCTAGGACAGGGAATTGTGCCCCGGAGGTTTCTCTGGCCCCAGTTTTCCACACCCTGCTTCCGCCTCTCAATTTAGGGGGCCAAGTACCTGCAGAGGAGCTGAGATTGCTCCAGTAGCTGAGGGTGCAGGAGAAGATTTGCAACACACCCAGAGGCAGCTTTGGAGCACCACTCAAACCAAGGAAATGAAGAAAAATGACAAAAGGAAAGACCAAAAGGCAGGCTCAAATCACTAGACCATCCCAAAAAAGCCTGGGAGCCATGTACATAGAAGAAAATAAAAGCCATACACCTGAAATGACTGAAATGATATCAACTGAAATAAAGAAGCATCTAGGGGAAACTATGGAGAAATTCAAATTAGAAATAATTGCCCAGGAAAAAGAAGAAATGACAAAAGTAGTGAAAGAAATAGTGAACACATCTAGTGAAGACACAGCTAAAAAATTAGAGGAACAAAGCAAACAGATAGAATCCCTGAATGAACACCAAAAGAAACAAACAGAATGCATAAAGCAGATTCAAAGAGATATACAGGAAATCAAAAATTCTATTGAAAGCTGTAAAAACTGCCTCAATGAAACTGAAGATAGAATTTCAGACTTCGAAGATAAATAAGATTGCAGCCAGTGAACAGGAAAGGAAAGATCTACTAAAAATAACAAAGAATCAGGAAATAACAATTCAACAGCTGCAAGATGATGCAAAGAAAAATAACCTAAGATTAATAGGGATAAATGAAAAAGAAGGGGACAGTCCAAATGCTATCCTCAAGAGGATATTTACAGAAATAATAGCTGAAAACTTCCCAAGCATGAGAAGGGAAACTGACATTTGGATTAGTGAAGCATATAGAACTCCAAATAGCCGTAACCAAAATAAAACTACACCCAGACACATAATAATCACAATCTCAGAAACCCACCATAAGAACAGAATACTAAAAGCTTTTAGAAAGAAAACACAGATCACCTATAAAGGAAAACCTATCAGAATCACAGCAGACTTCTCAACACAAACAATGAAGTCAAGAAGAGCATGGAGTGAAGTATTTCAGATCCTAAAGGAAAACCACTTCCAACCCAGACTGAGGTACCCTGCAAAACTGTCCTTCAAAATGGATGGAGAAATAAGATACTTCCATGACAAAAAACAGCTGAAAAATTTCATGGCCACAAAACCAACCCTAAAAAGAATAATGAAAGATATTCTATATACACATAGGATAAACCCACCAAGCAAGGTAAATGATTAAATAGAATGGAAAGCTAAAGATACAACAGCAGAAAGATAACATGTCAACAATAAACCAATACATAACAGTTATAACCATTAATGTAAATGGCCTCAACTCACCAATCAAAAGAAACAGACTGGAAGAATAGATCAAGAAACAATATCCAACCATATACTGTCTACAAGAAACCCATCTTACCCAAAAGGAAATCCATAGACTGAAAGTCAAAGGATGGAAAACAATACTTTATGCAACAGGAAACCAAAAAA